>PNEQ01060675.1:10559-26261 GCA_003012365.1 Medauroidea extradentata | reverse complement strand
TTACCCATTATCATCGGGTTAGCCCACCGCTCATAAATTTAACATATCCAAATACAAATTACAAACACTCATTTTCCTTAATTCTATTCTTAAAGTCCTTGTCTTGCCATGTTACTGCGGTCTGCACGGTCAACAGTGCAAAGTCCCAGACTGATTACTTATATACTAACACGTGTCCTTCACTTGCTTGCTCACCGCATCATTCTCCTTATGTGGTAGGCCGGGCACACTACCGTCAGGCGATCCCTCTTACACATCAATATTATAACTAGCAACCACGAAACCTCCCGGGATACCATTAGGCCTATGCTCACGCCGGTACTAGAAAAAAAATTCTACAATCAAAGTTAGTAACCAAATTTGGAAAGTTAATAGGGTAGGTAGGCCAAGTACCTTACAGCTTGTAAATATGTGCACACAATCAATGAAACTATAGGTGAGGCGTTGTCTTTTCACAGGTTATGTAACTAAACACTTAAAAGTAAAGTAAACAACACAGTTTAATACGGTAGGAGACCCGAGCCCTAGACTGGTGATCTGGCTAGGCAAGTGCCTGCCTTATATACCGCTGAGGGAGGCTTAAAGTACTGTTACAGTCAAACCTCATTAATACAAACCTGGGGGGACCAAAAATTCTGCACTTTGTAATAACGAGGTTTGTGTTAACCAATTAGCGAAAAGAAAATGTGAATGTTAATTTTTAAAAAAATCTTAAATAAGTTAAATATAGATATTTCTGTAATAACATCAATAGAAATCAAAGTAAAATTCCAACATTTATTTACTGTAGGCTTATATTGTAAGAAAATTGTAAATATTTCAAAAAACATACATATTATATTAGATCATGAAACACGACAGAAAATTTTTTGAATCTTCGTTACAGTCACGTTACATTCTTAACATTCTACATGGCACACTAATAACATAACATTCTATAAAAAAATTTACAAATAGCAGACATTATATAAGACAAATATTTGAGGTACTTGACACACAAGAAAAACTAACAACACATGTAAGGTTACTGTAATTTTACATTGTGTCAGAACAGTAAGCCATGAATGCAGGCCCTACATAGATTTTATCACAGCTCTACATTCAGCAAAATTGTATGTGCAGAAAAAATTCAGAATTTACTGCAAAATTGCCTATAAACTATTACAATTTAGGTTTAAAAAACTGGCAATTTTACGTTGAACAATCCTGCCTTTGTAGGTGCTCCCTACAACAGTACACAGTTTATCAAACGCAGCTAATGTTTGGGTGTCAACATCAATATTTGACAGAACATTTTCAAGAGTTGCCAATGCTTTGCTTTAATCCTCCTTTGTTGGAAGTGGACACATTTCTTCTTCTTCCTCCTTCTCCTCCTCTTCCTCCACAGTGGCTTCTTGAAGCGTCGAAGGTCCAGCACACAAAAGGTCAATTTCAGGCACAGATGCAGATGCGGCCACATCGTTGTCCACATGAAGGAACTCCTCAAACTGCCCCTGGAACTGAAGCTGGTCTTGATGATGGACCCATCCCTCAACGTTGTCGTCTCCAACATCTTCCTCAGTTGCTTCCTCCGATCCCAGTCCAGCTTTTCTGAAGCAGTTGGAAATGGTGTTGCTCGTGACTTTCATCCCATGACATAGAGATGTTCCGAATGGCATCCAATACATTCCACTTCAAGTTAGATTTCCTCTGCATTTCCAGCTGGCGAATAAGGAAACGAACAAGGCGTGTCTTGTACTTCTTTCTTAAAGTCTGAATAATGCCCTGATCAAGAGGCTGCAGAAAACTGGTGGTGTTTGGTGGCAGGAACATCATGTTGATATTTCACAGCTCCAGTCCTTGTAAGAAGAATGTGCTGCACATTTGTCGAGCAGAAGCAAAATCTTCCGGTTCTTGCATGCCATCATTCAATCTAGCCTCAATAACCATGCTTGAAATATTTTTGTTGTTACCCAAGCTGAAGAGTTCGCATTGTAGTCACAGGGCAAGTCCTTAACATTCTTGAAACATCAAGGTTTCAAAAATTTTCCGACTAGAGGGCGAAGTTTCATGCTGCCATCTTGGTTACAGCACAAAAGAACTGTAAGACGTTCCTTGCTGTTTTTTTCCCCCATGACATTTTTCACCTTTGTAAGCTAATGTTTTATTAGGCAACAGCTTATAAAAAATTCCTGTTTCGTCCATATTGAAAATATCCTCTGGCTTGTATGTGTTAATAATAGGTTTCACAGATTCTAACCAATGTTCTGCCTGTCCTTTATCAATTGCTGCTGATTCACCACACACATTTTTGGAAACCAGGTTATTGCGGTCTTTAAAACGTTGACGCCAACCACAACTGAACTTAAAATCCGATATCCCTAATCGAAGTGCGATGTAGTCAGCCTTTTGCTGAACCAAAGGTCCCGATATTGATCAATTTGCTGCACGCATTTCATGATACCATTCGAGAAGTTTTTCTTCCATTTCAGCATACTTTGGTCCACGAAGTCTTTTTCTGTTTTTTAAAGTCACTGCCGCATCACGAGCACCAATAATCTTTTCACGATTTTTTAGTATCGTCGAAAGTGATGACAGTGGAAGGTCAAACTCATTCGCCACTTCTGTTTTCGTTTTCTTCCCACTGTCGACTTCATAAATAATTTTTAGTTCGTCTAATGTAAATTTTTGTTGTTTACGTTTCGTAGCCATTTTTCTACGTGAACAAACTTCTTACTAAAAACCGAGCATATAGCATAACCTATCTCCTACGCTTTTAATTTTAGCAAACAGTAAACACTGATGACGACATAAGTCACAGAATGCTATCTTCTAGTTTAGCTAAGTGCACGTAAATAAATGTAAGGCGCAACTAATCAATAGGTAGGTTATGAATGAACGAAACGTATTTTGAACAATTGTGGTGAAAATTAGTAGCCATCTTTGTTCCATAAATAATATTGTTACACTGAGTGTGTTCTGTGGGCAGAGCGCTCTATGACCAACGGAAAAATACAGCCGCCATCTTGTGACATTGCTACTTTGTTACTTCACTCGGTGTGAAGTCCTCACAGAGATTGTATCTCTATGAGCGTATCTATTGTGCTGTGGTAGTGTTTGTTTACGTAGCAATAAATATGTTCTGCGTAGTTTATTGTTAGCGATACTTCATATTAACCACGTAAAATAAACAGGAATTATTCTCTGCTTGGCAGAAACTGACTTCGTACTACATAATAACCGTATTTTGTACTAAACTAAATGTTTAGCATTGAAATGCCTATACTGTTTTCTGGGACCAGAATTTTGCTTTGCATAAATGAGAACTTCATATTAACCGGGTTCGTCGTAACGAGATTCGACTGTAGTGGGTGGTGAAAATGGCCGCCGCTGGAGGGGAGGCTGTCTAGCAGGCGGGCCACTCTCAAACACCCACAAATCTCCCACTACTCTGCCAAAAAATACGTGAATACGCTCACAACTTTCCTGCGGTGCCGTGAAAATGTCAGTGTTGCCAAAGAGAATATGTACAAAGCACTAAATAAATACACAAAATTAATATTGTTAAGTTTACAATAATTATATATACATTTCCTCTTTCCAAAGTTCATAATTATCCGCCTGGCGTGGTTTGGCATAGCGTCCATTTGTTTATTCACATTTATTATGGCGGGCATAAATATACACATACAGAAACGGTAAACATAAGCACCTCTAACTCTGTAGTTTTACGGCAACACGGCTCACAATACAGGACCTAAGCGACCCTTTGGGTGAAAACAAGGTAGGCCAAACTCTTAAATATTTATAAAATACAGGGCAGAACGTAAAATATATATTAAGCACCTTGCGGGGTGCGTCACCATCACACTTCCTAGCCCGTCTCTTTACAATGAGTTAATTTGCTCCCTCTTCCCCCTGCAGCATACAAACAGCCTGCTCTAGTGTTAGGACTTTTGGCCTTATTATTTCCTGGCTATGTCAGGCAACTTGCCCGCTGATCTCACTCAACCTTCCCTCGGCCTGCTCCTACATACTCTCTGCTCTACTCGTGCAATTTTCAACTTCGCCTAGGTGCGACTCACAGGAACTTTCAGAATTAATCTGCAGGGCCATTACTCTGTCCGCTTCCTCCTTCATTTCTTTTCTGAACGTATGCATTTCCTCCCGCAACCCACTGATCTGAGCGCTCTGCTTGCGGAATTTGTTTTCTACCGATATTTGGAATGAGCTCTGTCCCCTGATAATTTCCTTCAACATGTTCAAGACCTCGCAGTTCTCGGTATCATGCGGTGACGTGGGTGGGCTCTCAGTATAACCGCGATAACAGTCAGCGTTTGCGCTATCACTGTCAGTGTTTTCCTCTGTTTCCCTCCTTTCTCCTTCTACCTGATTGTCCTCATTACTTTCACTACATTTATTTGCTTCTGCCTCGTGCCTCGCACCCTCCCTAGAGCGGTCTACCGGTGCCATGAGTCTCCACTGTTTGCTCGACCTGACTTGTGTGCAAGAAGGGCTCACCTCTGCAATTAAAGTTTGTTTCCAGCATGGAATTACTACTACAACTAACACTCTTGCCTGATCCACATACACAAGACAACATACAATACACAAAACCAACAAAAACACAAAAAAAAACTTTTAACACCACTTCTACACAACCTGTCCACCAATCCCAGAACACATCTCTATGAATACTTGATGCAAACACGCATCTATCAGGGTGTTACTGGCAGTCTCACTGACCTTAGACATCCTGTTTTAGGACTACCTTGCACGACATTCTTCCTCTGCTCCCATCTTCTCGCCGAGTACTTCCTTCTTCTTGCCTGTGTTCGTGGGCGCCAGATGTTGTAATGCAACCCGTCCTCTGGCCACGCTGCCCCCAAACGCCAACGGTTTTCTTATGGTTCTGTGTTTGCAGAAACGGAGCTAGAGTTCACTAGAGGGATTTACACTAAATAAGAAATAAGCTTCGTGGCTTCTGAGCACTGGTGTTTCCACTATTCTCATCTATGAGACAGCCATTTATTTAGACAAATTCAAACAAAATTCATGGCGACACCGGCATTTTGCTGGGTGAAGTTCCAGTTACATCAGAAAATATAGCAAAAGTTGTTTAGGGTGCGCTCAGTCCCGGATGCGTTCAGATTGCTGACTCTGGTTTTTTGTGACCTCAGCTCGCTAGTCTGGTCTGCCACGTGGCGGATACTCCATATTACGGTACACTTAAGCCCCAAGTTCACCTTCTAGTCTTACAAATTTAACGTACCCTTTACATTACTTGTGGACCAGATGTACCCGTCATCCCCAAAGTCAATCGAAAGTTTGTAAAAGTATAGAAACCACACATCCTTGCAGCACCACCACTAGGCAGCACACAAACGTCCGGTGCCAACTTCGTCCTCCTTGCAAATGGGGCCCTCAGCCAGGTCCTCTAGCGCCCGACCTGTGCGCACCATGACGAAACTCCTCTGCCTTACAAAAATGGAGGAGCTTTATGTTTAATTGGTAGCTCTAATTCTTGTGCTAACCACTGGAGTTGCAGGCACTTACTTAAACAGTATTATATTTACTTAGGAAGTTATTTAGGTGTTAACCATTACTAAGGATAACACATTTTCTTTAAACAAATAACAAGTGGATCAGGGCGTAAGAATATAGTTCCTAAGGAGCTCACACTCCCCCAACCATTCAGAAAAATGCCCTTCACAGGCCATACCACATCATATCCAATTACAACACAGTTTAACATGATAGTTGAAACAACCCTCTCAGCCACCTTGATATTAGTCATAGGGTGGGCTCCAGCACACTTTACACTTGGTGCTCTTACAAATATTTTGTATTACTTTGGCATATCTGATCATGAAAATAAATTAGAGGGCTTCTTGACTGCTTGACTGATGGTGTGTCTCCAAATTTGGGACAAAAAAAATTGCTGCAGAGCTGAAGGAGGTTTGCCCCAGCTGCTTACCATTCGCTGTTTCAACTAACGTCTTGAATTAAGTGTTAAAAGGCAATGACCAGTCAACATATTTAGCAGATATTTTTACACTTCTAAGTAACATACATGAATTTTACAGCAAGAGTCCAAAACACCCGCATGAGTTTAAAGAACTAGTTTTGATCTTGTGAGAAGGCGTAACCTCTGTGCCTACTGCCATACTACAAGGTGTCAGATGGGCGACTTGTGCAAAAAAGTCACTTGAGTTACTTCTCACCAACTACTGTGTCATTGTGCAACAGCTGGAAACATACGCTGCAGAGAATCATCAGATCTCTGCAAAACTAATTGGTCTAGTTCACATTCTAAAGACTGCCAAATTGGTTGTATGTGCTGTGTTTTCCAGTGATGTTTTGACTCATTTTTCCAAGTTGCCATTCTCACTGCAGGGGATTCATTGGACATGATGTATTCAATGACTGCTGTGAAGCAGCTGTACTTAACAGCATAAAAAATTGCTTTTTTTCTGATACTCTTAGTACGTTATTATCAAGTTCAACTGGCAAAGATGATACAGGCCGGTCTCAGTTACCAAGGAATTAAGCTGACTAATGTATCATTGGTAGATTCATTCAAAAGCAGCTATACAGTAGAGCCATGATTTAACAAACATGGTAATAATGAAAACAGCGATTTAACAAAAGGATTTTTAGGAACCTTAAAAAATAACCTAAAATGTATGAAAGAATAAATTAACTTTGATAAAATGGAATAAATTGTAATGCATGTCTATTAAAAATACTTTTACTGGCCGCAGTATATACTTACTTCTCCGTAAATACTCTTGAACCACCTGTCGAAAAAAAAATCTTTAAAATGTGTTGAAAACTTTGGCTGCGGCAGTGACTACCGAGCTGAGCGTGCACTGCCGAGTGAGCGACGCTATGTTGCGTTACAGGCGTGTACCAAGATCCTCACTGTGGCGGCTGGTGAGTGAATGAGCATCTGGGTATCAAGTCTATACAGCGCGGCTGTGGACAGTATAGGAACTAGTACACAGATAGTGCTTCGCGTCTACATCAGAATGTGCAACAATGCAGTTTGCTCTGTCAATTAAAATTCCATTATGGATAGAATGGAGTTGCATCCCATGATAAAACAAGCGTATTTATAAAAATACGTTCAGTAGTGATATTATTAATGCAGACTGATTTACATCAAATTTGCTAGCATAAACGTAAATAATATGTTTAGAAGATGCTGTAAGGGAGGGGGATGGCGGCTCTGTCTCTGCTGTGGTTAATTGAATGATGCAGGGTTTAAAAAAAAAACAAAAAAACATCTGGAACTGCTCCTTATCCCTTGCTAATCATTCTATGTGCAGTGGTAGTTGCATGGTGAGTGTTGACGGCGATAACTGCTCAGCAACTTATAATTTTGTGATGCCCTGATAGAAACTTTTTTAGGGTTAATATAGTTGAATTACTACCATCAAAAGACAGGTATGTGTTACTTACGGTTATTTATTTGTTGTTCTGACCAAGATGTTTCTTAACAACAGTTGTCCACGGCAAAGAAAAAACCCGATGACTAAAAAAAAAAAAAATCCATAGACCCAACTAAGCTCTAGGCCCTAAGCTGTCTGCAGTCATTGCTGTTAGTGCTGAGTGTCTGCCCAAGAATTTCAGTTCAACTTGATATCGTAGCTCTGTGCCGCAATTTACATACTCTACTACTCACGAGCTGATACTTAACCCACTGAGGATGATGGTTACAAGGCTACATTGTGCAACACATGTAGTTACGCCTACCACTCTTTACTACAAATGAAGTTACACGATTAAAGCTTCAACAAAGTCTCTAGCTTGAGAGATTCCGCCCCCGAGGTTTCATTTTCCTGTGCCAGCGCTCCCTTACACTTCCAACCTGCACCGCCATGACGCCCTGACTGATATCTCCCCGGGTGGACACTCCAACTTACTTGGTACCGTCGCAGAGTGATACAACAGGATCCAACCTGTTCAAGAACCAGGTCACCTGACATTTGTAAGGAAATGAAATAATGTTGCAGACAAAATTAAACAATAGTTTATTACTCAAAGACCACAAATTAATCATTATTTAATTTGGGACAAGCTGTGTCAGCAAACTGTTGCTGAGCACCACCTTTCTAGTGTTTTGTTGCACATGGCCCTACCACCCAAGAAGATAGAACAAGGGCTCACTGACCGGGTCACATTCCGAACTGTCTCTGTACGTGCCTCCAAGTGTCTGAACTCTGACCTGCCTGCCTGCCAAATGAATCACATCCGAAAGATGGCAAGCTCAGAGCCTACTTGAAATTTTCAAACTCCAAATGAAGTAAAATGCAAGAAAAAGTTACTTAGAAAAGTTGTTTGAAATTAAATTACGTATCTTTAAAAAGAGCCCAAACACGATATAAATCACATAAAATTTACCCCTAAAATTCACTACGTTTAAACTTGCCTTAGTAGTTAAATTTAAGTTTTGAATAACATTTTGATATTAACTTTTTTTTACCAGAATTCCCAATTCATATCTTGGATCCTGCAGTATAACTCCTTACACTTGATTAACGTGGCATAAATAAATTGTTACCAACTGAAAAAAAAATTAATTAAAAGAGACAAAAGTGTAAAGTACATTCTCAGTACAGCACTTCTACGGTTTGTAAACTTCTTACAACTATGTATCAATACAAAATTTTGTATTGAATACAAAATACAATAGTAGTTCTTACATGTTATTTTCATAAACACTGTTACACATGTAAGCAGAAAAAAAAATTTTTTTTTCCTTACCCTAACCTACAAAATTTCTGCTACTGTAACGTATAAAACACCACCACCACCACCACGAAAAAAAAAATCATGTTTATTTGTATTTGAACTTACCCTGAGCATGAAACATTTACTTAGTAACATACTATATCAAATATACGTAAACTTCATTTTAAAATATAATTTTAATTTGATTCGACTTACAGCAGCACACTTTCGTGTAATACACCCCTAATTTCAAACGTGACCCAAATTTCAAAGCATTTGAAAACCATTACTATTCTTTATAATAAATTACAAACTAGACACTTGGTTGGCTTTGTAATGTTTAACTAACTGCTTACAGGAAGTCTGCGCCATCAACATATATCATTCCTAAAACATAAAGGTAGGCCTTCACTCTTTTTAAACGACAAGAGTGCCTTTAACACAGGGTATACATCCCTTTGGAACGACAATGAGAGTGCCTAAAAATCAAAATAATATTCCACCTCAAAACACTGACATCACAACTTCTTCCTTACATCAACATTTTCCACATAATACCCTTCCTCTTACAGCACTTACCTTTTACACTAAGGTAACAGCCATCAATGGCTACGAGATGGTAAACAACTAAAATACAAATACAGTAGAACCCTGTTATAACGTTTCTCAAGGGACCTGTGGAAAAAAAGTGTTACGATGCAGGAAAATGTTATAAGCAGGAATCAGTATTTTTACACCAATAATTGGGTATTACACAAAAGTAACTTAAAATTTGATAGTTTATGTACAGAAAATAAGATTTATAATCAGATTATAGTTACTGTGCCATCAGAAACAAATACAACACATTGTGTGTATAATGAAGGATTTCCAATTTCACTTCTGTAGGTTCGTGATCGTCATCTTCATGATCATAGTCTTTAATATCGCTGTAATGTACACTTATGACACTTTCCCACACATTAATTTATTTTTTACAGTTGTTTTTAGGTCTACAGCTTAGTTATTTTATCTAAAATAATACAGTTAAGAAAAATTTTACCAGAATTGTGGTTAATGTCTGAGATGAAAATGATGTTATATACAGGAAATGAAAATACCAGTGTTGTTATAAGCAGGAAATGAAAGCATTATGTTTTATGAAAAAATGATGGGACCAAAAAAAAAGTGGTGTTATATGCAGGAAAATGTTATATCCAGATATGTTACAACAGGGTTATACTGTAAGAATTTGACATAAAATTATTACTAAACCCAAAAACATTGAATAAACCCTTAGGTGTACTGGCCTGTTGCTACAAGTCAAACAGTTATATAAACTGTAAAGTTGCAGCAAATTCACTAATCTGTCAGGTAACTCAAAGCTGTTAATTTATTTAATTTTATATTATATGTAATCAAACACTTATTTCCATTCCCACATCATTAAAAAAAAAAAAAAAAAAACACTTTAGGAACAAGCAAATTACAAAAACTATCATGCTCAGTAATGATTGTAACTTTAGTATTGTCTCAACTCATAATTAATTAACATTACCTTTCACATTGCAGTTTCTTAACTTCAACAGAAATTAACAGCAAACATAAACAATATGCTTAGTAACTTAGTTTGTGTACAAATACAAGTGTATTATTTCCCTGGTGGTGTTCTCAATGTTCTAAATACAGTAATACAGTGAAGAAACAATAAAGTGAAGATAACCTTTAAAATTACAACAGAATTCCATCTTTGTTTTCACAATAACTATTACACTTCTAATAGATCACTTGTATATGTGTTTACTCCTTATTTGCTTGGTCAGTAATTTAACATTTGTTCCGATGCTACAACCAATACTTCATACAAAAAAAAATTTAAACTGCAATCAATTTTAATGTGTCTAGGTGTATGGCACCCCTATAAAAATAATAGAACATTCTTTACTTGTTTTACTGACAAAATTGCCTTACATTTTGGCAAAAATAGCTGAGTTTTATTTAAGTATCCACCTTTTCTGTATACCAAAGTTTAACAATCCTCAAGAAACACCAATACCAGATTAACATACATTCTTACAAGTAAATTTAACATTAAAGTACTTCATAAGAAAGTAAATGACACCATTAATACCATGTCTGCTTATTATGATCAGCCCTGAGAAGAACACCATTACCACATACTTTGCTATACCACCAGTACAGTTGTTTGATTTACTCAAACTATTTTTTTTATTCACAATCACAAATTTCTCTTGTGCAAGAAAATAAGGTAAGATATTACTTGACTTATAGCAGTACACAAAATTTCAAAACCATTCAACTCCCGTAAATCATCTTAATTGCATAATTCAAGAGATTGTATACGTAATCCTTGAACGAAAATTCTAAAATAAAGCACATCATTATCTATTACCCATTAATCTTAAATACAGAGAGACTGCACCATAACTTCGTGCAACTCACACACCACAACAACTCAATACATCTTCATCTTCCTTAATAATAAGCACAGGGCCAGCCTTGTTTGCTCAGCAATGAAGGCTCCCGAATTCAAAATAACCTCAAAACGTTGACGACTTTCTCCATAACTCAAAAATGCATACCTACATTCACACCCCTTCTCCCTCAACAACCACTTCCTCCTTCCATTAGCCTTGCAGCACTCCCCTTTACATTTTACTTATTTAATCAAAACCACAATTACATTATCCAGTTTCAAACCTCAAAAACAAAACATTAACTCCCTGGAAATATTCAAATTAGCATAATTATCTATACTATCCTGTATTCATCAAATTTGATCAATAACAATGAAATTATTTTCACTCAAAGTATTAACACCATTTGATATACTGCAATTTCACGTTCTGCTCATACATATTACAATTAGACAGATAGACCACCCCCACTCCCTTAACTGTCTGATAGTCACGTGCAACTTGCAGCCTGTCTGGCCACAAAGCAGAACCTCGTGTTTCTTTCCCTTCCCACTCTCTCCCAGCCATCGTCTTTATTTCCGTGTCTGTTGAGGGCCCAGTGGTTAAAGACACATTTCTTTTTTTCTCTCCTCACATCATGGGGAAAAAAAAGGAACAGCATGGCACTCAGTTCGTAAAAGAAGCAAAAAAGAAAACAATCCGGCATTATCTCATCTTTTTTTCTCTAGCTTCACATCTGGTTGTGTGCATTAGAATTGAG
This sequence comes from Medauroidea extradentata, assembly GCA_003012365.1. NCBI lineage: Eukaryota > Metazoa > Arthropoda > Insecta > Phasmatodea > Phasmatidae > Medauroidea > Medauroidea extradentata. The sequence continues at coordinate 14,369 of PNEQ01060675.1, read as the reverse complement.
CTTGGACAGTACATACTTGACCTTGACATCTTCCGCTGATTGATCACTCGGCACGTGAGGCATGTGGCTGTGCTGCCATGTAAAAACGGCGTATGGCGCAACTGCAAGTCGTCGTAAGCGACATGTGGGTTGATAAATATTTTGTTTATGCTTGCTCAACAAGGAAGCGAGGCCAATGTGCCAAGAACCACTTCGCCTCTATCCGCACTGCAGAGTATTAAACTGGCGTGCAGTGCCAGTTTTATGATATTTCCTATAGGCCTAAGACTTAACGCGGTGAGTAATCCAGTGAGTATTTTATACATGACAGCACCTTGAATGAAACATCCGTGTTTAGCCCTTTTGAAGGGGTTTAAATTCACGTTTCTAACAGGCATACTGATTTTTAAAAAAGATTGACATTTTTTGAAATGTATGTGCTTTAACAAACACATTTATTGGTATCGTTTAAAACCTTATAAAAGCGACACGATGCAACAGTTTATGCACAGTAACCAACGAGACTTTGCAGCCTCACTGAAGGCTTCAAATTGTTGCAATATACTTTCACATTAATAATACAAGCTGTTCTGTTATGTTGCTTTGTGCAAGGCGATAGCAGGATGAATCACACACGCACAGCCAGCTAAGAGTGGAAGAAGCCCACACCGGTGTTTTCAACGTCATCAACTTGAGACATCTGTATAATAAAATCTCAAATCATATGATTTTTCCACACATCAAAGGAAATGGGCATGTCGTACTACGTTTACAAAGGTGCCAACTACTACGGATTATCCGTAGTTTATACGAATTACAATGGTTTACTACGGAAGTACGGATTCTGTTGATAAACTACGGATTTATTAGCTTCTGCCCGACTAAATAAACAGGCATGTTCCATTGTGTATGCGTGTATTTTGATTCGTAGCTGTGTGGATCGTATGACGCACTATTTCCTTTCCCACGCTCCAGCACACAAACATTGTTTTGCTTCTCGCTTTTTTAGTTTGCCGAAACCATATTTTGGTGATGGTAGCGTTTTTACAAACTAGTTTGTTTACATTTTACGCGGCACACGTCGGAAGGTTCTCATATGTATCTCATACAATCAATGGTTCATATTGCTTCGGGCGAGACCGCAGACTTCCAACTTATCGATTAGTTGTTTATGTTGACTGATGCAGGCGAATCAAGTCGTGCGTGGATATTATTGCTTCTTCCGCTGATAGGCCATATTTGAAACTTATCAGTGTTGTAATAGTTTAATGAAAGTATGTTGATGTTAATGTTTAAATTCAAGTATGAGTTTGAAACAGAAGATTGTTGAGAAACATCGTTCAGAATATTCACAGTTGTGGACACGTTTAAGTGCTTCAAGTGTATCTCAACAACATGTGTTTTGTGAATCGTGCAATTAAGATTTCAGTGTAAACACAGTGGCAAAGATGCCGCAGTCAACACTTATTTACGTTAAAAACATGTCAAAACATTTTCGAAGTTAGAAATTTCAAGGATAAAATATATTATAATTAAGTGATGCTGTAGATCCAACAAATGCCGAAGTTACAGACGAACAGGTAATGTGATTGTGTATAGGCCTACACATTTAAAGGCCATGCTAGAATCACCCTAAGAATGAACCGTAACAATTGAACACACACTTTTGAGTGTAGCATGCTACAACACACCGTACCACTGCTTAGCTGCCATAAGAGGGATAGAAACCTGTCCGTTTCTTATGGTGCAGTTACGGTTATTTCTATATGGCTACTTTACGGTCAATGTAGCAAGGAGTTAAGATAATATTTTCACTACGGAAAACTATCGAAAAAATATGGATTTTTCGCAAAATTACTACTGAAAGCTTTCGTAATGGTTGGCACCTCTGCGTTTATGCCGTTATTTTTTGCGACGAGAAGACACCGAAGATTGTTTTCTACAGTATAATTTTTTAAGGAGGCATCTGACTATTGAAATTATTAGTATTTAATTTAAAAACTATTTTTTACACCAAAGATGACTTGATAATACAAACTTTATATGAAACACTGTGAATTTTTATGTATAGGGATATTGGGTGGCAAAATCGGACCAAAATGTCCCTTTTCATCTATTATGACCCTCCCGTTTTTACGACCCTTTTACCGGAAACCATGATGGGTCGTAACAACTGTATTCTACTGTATGGTAAACCAACTTTTCCGGGCTCTATTTATCCAAAAACCTTGGTTTCCATGTAATATTGTTTTCGAGAAAAAATATGCAGGTGGTATATGGGTAAATACTGTAATTTTTCTTGTTTCTTCTGCTAGTCACAGACATTAATTTTCAACTAAGTTGCATTGCCAAACTACCACATAATTTTCATTTTCTTAAAAACTAGGTACTTTTTTTTTTACTGATAGTTTAAACCTTACTGGGTACGATGCGCGTGAATTCCATCATTCATCATTACACATTTATTCCGTATTTATTGCCTAATCAGTGATGTGCAACAGAACAGATGTAGAAAAAAAAAGAAGTTGTTAGTATTGCTGGTTATAGGGAGGGGCGAATTGAAGAAGATTCTGCAAAAGAGTGAGACAGAGATAAAAGAGAAAGGAGCAATGCATTGAGAGTGAAAGAAAAGATAGATAACCAGACACCAGAGATAAGAGTAAGTTAAAATTTTTTGGTCCTCGCTTAATATAGAAGTCTTTAACACTGGTGAGAGGTGACATGATGTGAGTATGGAGCAGCACCGGAATGAATGGGCAGGGGAAACGGGATATCCCTGAGAAGACCTACCAACCAACGGCATTGCCCGGCATGATTCCCACATGCAAAAATCTGGGGTTCGACTCCACTGGGAATTGAGCCCGTATCACCTAGGTGGGAGGTGAGAGGTCTGACCTCTGGACCACCACGGCCCCACCATAGATGAGAGTGAAACTGGTAATTAAGAGGAACAGACAATCGGAGGGAAAGCAGGCTCTATGTCGCACATCTAGTCTGTCTTCAGGCATTGTACGGCGCTGTTTTTCAATTCCAACTGCTGCAGTTTTTAGCCGATTGTCTTTGTTCACACTCACAATAAATTACTCATTACTGAAATAACAACTTGAAAAGAGAATATTTATTATTTTTCACTCAAATAAACAAGATATGACCGCCCACCATCTTTTGTTGACTTCTTTTTTCTCTTTTGTTTATCCAATGATTCATAGAGAAAACAGCTACCACTTACATGAAACAAAGGTTTAACTATAATTATACAATAAACATAGACATAATGAACATACCGCCCACCAAAAAATGTACATTTTTTTTTTTAACACAAACACCTATAAGCAAGAAACAGTCAGAAAAATACAAACATTGCCACATATAGATGCAAACACTTAATTAATTGGCAATGGACATATCTTAGAAAGTGGCCTAACAAGCTCCCCATTTGGAGTTTTAAGGGTCACAACTCTGACAACTCCATCTTCACCAGGATGGGTTTTCATGATACGGGCGATTTTCCATTTCAATGGAGGCAAGTTTGATTCCTTCACTAGAAAAAGTGTGTTTTCTTCAACATTGGGAGTAACAGCATTCCATTTGGTCCTTTGTTGGAGTGTATGGAGATATTCAGTGCTCCAGCGCTTCCACACACACTGCTTCAGTTTACTGATCAACTGCCACCGATCGAGGCGGTTCTCCACCAGGTGCGTAAGATCTTGTTCTGGTAAACCAATGAGAGGAGCACCGATCAGAAAGTGTCCCGGAGTGAGTACATCAAATTCAGAGGGATCGGTAGACAAAGGACACAACGGTCTGGAGTTCAAAAGCGCTGAAATCTCA
>PNEQ01060675.1:0-10459 GCA_003012365.1 Medauroidea extradentata | reverse complement strand
TGAACTGTGGTCCTGCTGGTGGATTGAAGTGCCACATTATATTGAGCTCAGCCAACTGGGTTTGCAGTGTTCGCCAAGCAGGTTCAGAAAACAGGGTTTGATGAACCTCTTTCAAGTGTCTGGCAGCACCAACAAAATTTGTGCCATTATCTGAAAACATTTCAGATGGGGTTCCTCTTGTCGACACAAATCTTTTCAATGCAGCAACAAATGCGTCTGTACATAGGGATGACACAACTTCCAAATGAACTGCCTTGCTTGACATGCACACAAACACACAGAGGTAACCTTTTGTGACAGGTACCTTGCGAGTTTTACTAGGTTTTGTCAGAAAGGGTCCTGCAAAGTCAACATCAACTTTCAGGAATGGTCGAACTTGTGAAAACCTCACACCAGGCAAGTTTCCCATGAGAGGTGTAGTTGGTTTAGCTGACAATTTGAAACACTGCATGCAGCGATGGATGCAATATCGAATCAAACGCCTAGCACTCATTATCCAAAACTGTCTTTGGATAATAGACTGGGTAGCTTGTGGTCCAGCATGAAAATAAGTGGTATGATAATAGTTAATGATAAGGATTGAGAGGTGAGACTTTGCTGGGAGCAACACTGGATGTTTTCTTTGCTCTGGCAGGCAAGAATTTTTTAGTCTCCCACCCACTCTGACAACTCCACAAGGGTCTAGGAATGGCTGCAAATTTCGTAGATTGTTCGGACACTCACCCCGCTTCAACAATTTGATCTCTTCAGAAAAAGAATCGAGTTGTACAAATTTAAGCCAAAAGACCAACACTGCTCGAATCTCATCACAGTTCAACATCTTTGAGTTACAACAAGGTCGTGCACTAAATGCATCCTTGGCTCTTAAGTACCCATGCTGTCACATGTTTCAGTTTTGAGAGTGATGAAAATTTCTCTAATAGGTTAACAAATTCACAAGCAAGGGCTTGATTGTGTACCATCTTGCACTCAGATAGCTCTTTTATATTCTCATTCATGACTTGTTGTATTGGCCAATTTGTCTCAGAATCTGTTAGCCACTCTGGACCATGGAACCATAACACATTCACAATTAAGTGCTCAGGAAAAACACCTCTCGATGCTAAAGCTGGGTTACAGCCAGAAGAGACATGGTGCCATACACTCGGTGGTATGATGGTCTGGATTTCAGCAACCCGGTTGACCACAAAAGTTTTGAATTTGTGAGGAGATGACTTTATCCATGAAAGCACAGTTGTCGAATCACACCACATATGTATAGTAAAGTTGAATGAGTTGTCTTTATCGTGTTTTACCTCACAACATGCCCGGTACGAGAAGTAATCCTAAAAATTAAGTATTTTAACGCTGTGGACTTATCTTTTTTTAGAGTTTTATTTTTCTGGAATATTTCAATTTTTAAAAAAAAATTAATGATTTTTATAGGTTCCTGAGAATGGTATTGTAGAATTTGGTACTCTTAAATTTAAAATTGAGGTTCTGTTGTTCTTATTACAGTATTCACTATAAACCACACATTTGGTGCCCAACTTTAAGCCAAAAATACAGTACAGCCCAATTTTAATGAACTCTAGAATAAAAAAAATTGTGATATAGCAAAGTGTTTTTAGGAACATAAAAAAAAAGTAAATTTGACAAAATGCAATAATAATTGCAATGTTAATTTATTATAAAAGCTTCTACTAGCCACATTATAAACTTACTTTTCCTCACGATTGATTCCCACATGCAAAAATCCGGGAACCGACCCCGCCGGGAATCAAACTCGGATCACCTTGGTGAGAGGCGAGAGGTCTGACCTCTTGGCCACCGCGACTCCGCAAGTAGAGTTAAACCATCCTTTGAGGGGGGGGGGGGGGGAACAAATTAAAATTTGTTGAAATCTCTGGTTGTAGAAGTGACTTGATTTGACTTAAACGTGCGCAGCTGAATGAGTGACATACGGAATAAATGTGTAATGATGAATGATGGAAGTTCACGCACATCGTACCCAGTAAGGTTTAAACTATCAGTAAAAAGAAAAATAGTTTTAAAAAAAATGAAAATTATGTGGCAGTTTGGCAATGCAACATAGTTGAAAATTAATGTCTGTGACTAGCAGAAGAAACAAGAAAAATTACAGTATTTACCCATATACCACCTGCACATTTTTTCTCGAAAACAATATTACATGGAAACCAAGGTTTTTGGATAAATAGAGCCCGGAAAAGTTGGGTTTACCATACAGTAGAATACAGTTGTTACGACCCATCATGGTTTCCGGTAAAAGGGTCGTAAAAACGGGAGGGTCATAATAGATGAAAAGGGACATTTTGGGCTGATTTTGACCCACCCAATATCCCTATACATAAAAATTCACAGTTTTTCATATAAAGTTTGTATTATCAAGTCATTTTTGGTGTAAAAAATACAGTTTTTAAATTAAATACTAATAATTTCAATAGTCAGATGTCTCCATAAAAAATTATAATCTAGAAAACAATCTTCGGTGTCTTCTACTCTACGGTCAATGTAGCAAGGGGTTAAGATAATATTTTCACTACGGAAAACTACCGAAAAAATACAGATTTTTCGCAAAATTACTACTGAAAGCTTTCGTAAATGGTTGGCACCTCTGCGTTTATGCCGTTATTTTTTGCGACAAGCATCTAGGTATCCAGTCTATATATTGAGATGATGGGCAGCATGGGAACTCATTCACAGATAGTGTTTCACATCTACAACCGAATGTGCCACAGTGCATCGTGCTCCATTACCGAGACAGAGTGCAGTGGTGTCAAATGTGTTTAAATTCTGTCGTGTCCCATGATAAAACCAGTGTATCTTTAAAAAATACAGTATGTATTTATATTACTATGTAGACTTTTTAGATAACATTTATTGCTGTAAACATAAATAATGTCTCTTACCGATGTAAAAAACTGCTTGAGAATGCGGTCTAACGTGCCATGGTGGATTCTCAGCTACAACAGCTGCACCCTTGCATATTTTGTTATTTATTTATTATCTTACTATTGTGGTTTTGCGAACTTTTTAATCAGTATTTTTGTCATGGAAAGTTTTTCAATTTTGTTAGGGATGCGAGAGGGAGACTAATGATAGGGTGTGCGTGCATGCGTTCCAACGAAAATTTTAAAAAGTGTTTTTGCTTAATTTCTTTCTTTCACAGTTGCGGCTTACCAATTGAAAGTAACTGCAGTATGTTATTGTGTGCTAGCACATTTGTTTAATTACCTTACTTTATGATGAAAAATTCCCAAGGATTTAACTTTCTTCTTTTAAAGTATTAAAAAATATAAAGTTGTATTAATGACACATTGATTTAGAGCAAACATTTTTGAACCCGAGACATTTAGTTAAGTCTGGGTTCTACTGTACCTGGGTGCGGTCTTAATCAAAGGAATAATATTTTGTCATCTAAAAGTGAAGTTAAGATTCATGTAAACAGAAACATTTCCACAAACTATTCAGCATTCATTATTATTGAAAGCAACTGATTTATGACATATAAAACTAAATCTACTGTAATTTAGTTATATTCTGTAGCGCATATACACAAGACTTGACGTGGCGACGTTTCCAACAGAAACATAAACAAAACAGTTAAATAGTGACATGACATTTGGTGTTCTGTGAAAGCAAGTTTAGAATCAATGATGCTGGGTGATGGAAACCATGATGCCCCCCAAGAGGCCGAGTAGATGAGGTGATTATGCGGTGGTTTGCAATTGCCTTCCGCAATATAGTGATGAGGGGACAACACCACATCTAGTCCTGAACCCGAAGAAGAGGCAACTGTTAGTACTGCTTCCTTGGCTAGGAATCGAGCTCGGGACCCTTAGCCAACAGCCAGGAGCTGTACCCACTGAACCAAGCTGTCAGACTGTTACATCAGTACACCAATGATAAAAAGTTATAATCAGTATAATAAGTATTTAAACACGTATTATATTTTAATTTAACTCTTGTGTCATAGAAAAAAAAGACACTGCAAAAATAAAAGCAATATAATACTGACTTGGTCAACATACTTAATCTGCTTGCATAACAAAATATTGTTGAGTGGTAACACTGGTTGGTAATTCCATACACAGTGGAGCATCCTGTATCTGTTATTCTGTTATCTGAAACTTCTATTGTATGTAATCTGAAAAATATGTGCAGATCCCAGCGAATGATTAAATTCCAACTGTCAGTGCTGGCATCGTTCCCGCTCAGTTGCATGCAGAGATAACACTTGACACTAATGGTTGATGAGGGTTGTGGGAAACAAAGTTTTAGTCTCTGCTAGTCTCCTTTAAAATGTGCTAGTGGTGCAGTGTGCTACTATCTACACATAATGTCTACCAAACGTTAACTTCCTGGTAGTGGCGAGTCATGTGGTAGCAAACAAAGGAATAATTTCTGTCCATAAAAAGAGAAAGTCGAGAAATTAAAAAAAAACTAGATGTTGGCACGTCTGTTACACAACTCAGTTTATCTTACGATGTGTGCATAGTTTTCGATAAACATAAAAATTAACATTTTAAATTTTATTCTGACTACGGTGTAAAGAAAGAAATGGACCACAGAAAAACAATGCATTAAAAGAGTGCCGCTTACCTGTGTGCTTGAGGCTAAGAAGTGACTGCGTATATGCCTCATTGTAATACCAGTCAGTAATAAAACTTTGACTGTACGTGTAATCTAAACACTGCCTGAAACAGCGGTGGTCATTCAAAGGTTGCCTCTTTATTAAGTCATTTATGGACGCAAGTACAATTTCATGCACCTCTACCCACATATTATGTAAAGAAAAATATATCCTCTAGAGATGCACTATTCATACTTGAAATGGGGTGAAAAACTTAATTTTTTAAAAAATTTCCCAAGTTTGGTACTTTGTTGTGGGAGACCATAAAAATATGAACCTATTAAGAATTAAAGGTCTGTACGATACCTAGTACTTGACTTCACTGACTTCATTTTTACATCAATTGAAAATGTGGAAGAAATATTGTAAATTTAATGCCACTAAAAGTGCATGGCTAAATTTTGTTTGTTAAGCAGTAATGAAACTTTAACCTCCTATTTATATTTTACAAGAAGCTCATCTGTGGATACAGGTTATTCTTTCATTTTCTATTGGCATTCTATGAGATAGCAAAGGCAGAGGGCATACAAAGACAAGATTTTAAATCCTAAAGAACTACACAACTTCTGTGTTCAAATCATAAAAGGTGTCACATACCTGTACATATCTATTGACGAAATTAAAAGGAATTAGATACATATGAAGAAATTATTTCAAATTTATAAACTATTCCTCACATAAGGAAGAGGCACAGGCTTGTGCCTTATGACACTGACACACTAAACTGTCACCTTATCTGCGGATTTCCACATCCACGGCTTTCACCAACTGAGTTTAAAAAAATAAATACGTACATAAAAAACAAATTAAAATATAAATTTGAAATGCTTAAGAATTTGTATTTTCTTGTATGCCACCCACAGAACAAATTCAGTAAAACTCTGTTAAGAAGTTCCCACTTAAAAAGTTTTCCCCTATAATAAGTTTGAATTATATTTACCACTTCCATTACTACAATAGTAAATTTACCCTTTTAAGAAGTTTTTCCCTGTTAATAAGTTCAAATGTTTCAATCCCTTCAGACAGAAACTTCTTAACAGAGTTTTACTGTTGTTTACTAATTTAGGGTGGGGGGTTATAACAGTGGGCGGCTAATAATCACAGAAATACTGATAAAGTAATTCATGATAACAATTATTGTACATGTACGAGAATAATACATTTCTTATATGTGCACATAAACCAACAGGTATTTGTTTTTTACTATTTATTAAATGTACATAACTTTACATTTCACTGAAATTTGAGACTTAAGTAAACAATTTTAAGTATTTTATTTGGATACAACCCTCTTTGAGAAGAGTATTTTTCAAAAATATAAAAAAGGTTGTCACTCTGATTCTTCATTTTCATTGCTACTACTCGAATGTTCACTCATTCCAGTTACCTGGTCTTGAAAAACTACAATTGGTTTTCTTACCGGTGTAACTGCAGGTTGTTGTACAGGTGTTTCTTGAAGAACATGTGACGGGTGAGGTACATGCTGCTGCTCAGGTGTAACAACAGGTTGTGGTACTGGTGTTTCTGGGAGAACATGTGACTGGTGAAGTACATGCTGCTGCTCCGTCTCGTGGGTAGATTTAGCAGGACTCACCAAGCTCAAATCTCCCGTCATGTATTCACCCATCTGATCACCAGATGTTGCCTGTGGACTGTTTACATACACAAAGTTTTGACAGATTTACTGTTGAATAACTTAATGATATATTAACTGTAAAACAAAATAGCAAATAATATAGTACCAACAATTATGGACAGCAAAATATTAGTAGTTCAATGACTTATACTGTAATATGCATTCTCGAGCCTTGGCTGTCCGTCCGTTAGATGTGGCCGTAGTGAGCAACCAATATCACCCCAGGTCAGGCAGGATGAGATTTGCTACCATTTAGAATTGCCTACTTGCAGGCTTGTTATTGACTCATAGTTCTCCAGAGACTTTCTAATGAACTGTGATGGAACTGCAGTCATTGAAAAAATGCACAGCTTGTTCTGACATGTAAACGTAAATTTTTACAATTCTTGACAATTACCTTCATCTTTATTACATGTAGTTTTGAACAATTCCTTTACGTTTACACAATAACTAAATGAAATACTATGATTAAAGTGTTTTCTTAAATGTTAAGTGCCAAGGTACTACATATACAGTAAAACCTCTTTATAACGACCCCTCACGGTTCCCGACATTAGGGTCGTTTTAGAGATATGGTCGTTATAAGATTTTGGACCCATTTTGACCCATTTTGAACCCCTATATGTCAAAATAGGCAGTTTTTTTGCACTAAGTCCACATTCAGTCGTTTTGGTTTTAAACAATAAAAAGTATTACATTTAAAGTTAGCTATAAACTCAATTTATTAACAGGCGTCTTGCAGGAAAAAAGCAATATCCAAAATCGTTAATTTCAACGTAGGTATCGTCATAAAATAACAGTAAACAAAGAGCTAAGTGTGCAGATCTTAAACCAAACATGGCATGCTTTAGAGAAACAACATTGATACCGACATTATACTATTATTTTCCTTTTTGAATGTTTCTCTAAAGCACGCCATCTCCCAAAAGTCAGGATTTTAAACGTAATTGATTTGCATAAACATTTAGGATCCCAACACGATACAGCAATAAATTGGGTATGTTACACTTTGAAAATGTCGTTGGTCATGATATTCTCTTAATTTATAACATGGGTGTAATTCCAAACACAAAAACAGTTCAGAGAGCTTAGTTTTGTCGAAATAAACAGTTTTCACCAAACTCTTTAAAGATGTAGCATGCATGCGTAACAGAAAGTGTGTCTAGCTATTTAGGCTACTTGCAGTACACATGCAGACGTAGTTGTGCGGGTTGTGATCATGGGTGAGCTGCATTTAAAAAACAAAGTACTGTATTACGTTATAGCAATGCATACCACTGTACTTTTCACAAGTAATGAAATTAAACAAATAAAGACATTAACAGCCATAAAAAACAACAAACCTAATATACTGATAGAATGAATTAAGAAATTCTGACGGCTCGTAACATTTATGATTATGAGAGCCAAAGAGGGGTTACATGGTGTGAACATGGAGTTGCACTGGGAATGGAGGATAAGGAAAATGGGAGATCCACGATAAAAGACACCGGCCAAAGTCATTGTACCGGCACAATTTCCACATGTGAAAATTAGTGTGACCCCCGGCGGTAATCAAAACCGTACCGCCTTGTAGGGAGAAGAGCATCGTGACCATTAGACCGCTGTGGCAGTTGTGCTGTCATACTGTGGAGAAACAACACTGATACAGACACTGTACTATTTTTTTTTTCAAGTATTAACTCACGAAGTTATTCGTGTTTGGTTCATTATCAGCATGACGAACACAATACATTCACACATGTTTCAGATGCGTGAGACCAACCATTTCTGTTCATAGCTGCTACAATATGTACGCAGAATGCTAGAAACAAACTGATCTGCAATTTTAACGGTACTGTACTTGTTTACTGTGAATGTCCACCATTGTCTATTACGCTGCACACATCACATGGATGTTCGCAGGATTGCCTATGCTCTAGGCTCTGTATGTCTGCACGAATATTCAAGTGTTTTTTGAGCATAAACAGTATGTCCTAGACAGTTGCAATAAGTGGATATTTTTTGTTACACAGATGTCATTTCTCAATAAACCATCTCTTCAAATGTTTGAAAATCCTGACAGTAAAAAAGTTGTATGCAATTAGAAGGTAGCCACCCCTATTAATTTCATAAGGGTAGAAGGTACCAAGTTATATTTGCTGTTGGTTTCATGGTTCTGTGCCATGTGGTCCAACCTTCCAGGCTGGACGCCATTTTGTGGACTCATTTAGACAGCACAGTTTGAAGCCTCCCGCCAGCGCCTCCCCTTCCTTCCCACCCCGTTCATGCTCCGTGGTGCGTGCGCACCTTCCTCTCCCCTCCTCCGCCGCTTCCTTAGTGCTGGCCCACGGCCAGGCGGCCAGTTGTGTTTGTAGCTTGGGCCGAGCCGTACCTGCCTGCTTCTTCGGTATGTTACCGACCATGGTAAGATTACTTCTCGATCTTTTCTTTCCTTTTTCCGTCCTGCCCGATTCGACTTCTACGCTTTTCTCTTGTTCAGTGACGGTAACGATAGTTGTGTAAGAATGTATTGTATCTATTGTATCCTATAGATCTTATAATATACAGCAGTGTTGATTTCAACTGTTGGTTTTTCTGACCTTTGGGTCAAGTAGCTGATAATCCGCCTTCCCCTGGCCCTCGATACTCCCCGAGTGTTCTCTAGTATGTTACGGTTTAGTGTGAGGTTGGGGTAGTAAGACCCCTAGTGTCACAGTTCCAACAGCATTAAGCAATGCTGAAAATATAGTTTTTTAATGTAATTTAGTTTATGATATTTTGGGGAAATATGATTATAACTTTTGACATTCAGAGACTCAGTACTCCCTTAATATTAAGTTTAGGCAAAAAATTCAAAATATAATTTCTGCTTGTTTTTTTCATAAGGAATCACCTGCCGGAGTTTGTCTGTGTTGTTCAGTAACATCCTGTATTGTTTGATGTTTGTGTCAACAGACATTCGTATTTCCAATGACGAAATTGTAATAACTGAAACTGTCTCCTGAACCATACTATACATTAAGGCTGTTCAAGAAAGAAAAAAAAGTTGTTAAACTCCATATTCAGCAACTTCTGTACTTAAATCATGTGTAATGAAATGATTTTAAACCAGAACCGATACATTAAAATAGGTTTTTATTACTTTTTTATATACTTTATCGTTATGAAGTTATGGCAAGCAAAACAGTAAAAGTATTCGTCATTTATGAACGAAATTTTTTTTAATTACCTTAGAACGTGCTTCTAACATCCCAAAGAAATTTTGTGAAGCTGCCAGCAGGCATTCTCGAGAGAGAAAAAAAATTCTTTCAGCAAATTTTATATTGAAAATTAGCAGCAACTTGGATTGTCTAAAAAACTGAAACCGTTAGGTGAATGTCAAATATAACGATTTTACACAATAGCGTCATTCTTCCTGATTACATAAACACCAAGTTTATAGCAATGCAAGCAGTATACTCTTCGTGGCAGGTAACTGAAGTAACATGAGCAAATCCCTGTCGACGACGTGGCGAGGATCCACTGAGAGACGTTGAGATACCGCGATAAGCTACCAGTAAGGTGGCGCCCCTCGCGGAGCTCGCTGCAACAACGTGGGGGGTTTTGTGAGGTACGGTGGCTCGCTTGATACTTGAATTTTCGCGCGGGTTTTTTTGGTAGATGCGGTGTAGTGGATTTCGCGTTTTTTTTTTGTTAGATGCGGTGTTGTGGATACAGTTGGTGTAGTTAACAGTGATATTGAAAACTAGCGCATGTTATATTCAACTTTTTTCGACATAGCAAAGTCTCGGCGACGGATACAATTGAGGCATAACTGATAACTGAAAAATATCCATATTTAATATGTACATTTAATAATCAATCTTTTTTTTTCTGCAATATAAAACAATTCACTAAATTTTCTACGTTTTATTGACATACTACGGTGTTGGAAAATTAAAATTCGCGCTCATTCGTAAAACATTAGTATTCAGTCACGATAGACCTTCTATAATATTTCATCTCATTATATATATGTATAAATTTAGTGCTGGGAATTTCAGCTTGCAAAAGTGTGCATATACTTAGTGATGTCAATTTTGGGAATTACAATAAAATATTTACAATGACAAGACACAGCTGAGACAGCTGGAATTTTTAAGTATCACAATAAAAAAATCGCCATGACAAATATCAAAGACGTTAGGAAGTATGTATTTTACTGTTCA
>PNEQ01060674.1:0-26161 GCA_003012365.1 Medauroidea extradentata | reverse complement strand
AAAAAAAAAAAAAAAAAAAAAAAAAAAAAAAAAAAAAAAAAAAAAAAAAAAAAAAAAAAAAAAAAAAAAAAAAAAAAAAAAAAAAAAAAAAAAAAAAAGTAAAAAAAAATATAAAAAAAAAACGAGTGGAAAATGTAGACAAAAGCTACGTCTGTAAAACTAACACTACGTCGTACAAATATTAAGTTATCAGTTACATTTACATACCTAAAAAAATCGCAAAAACTCCCATTTTCCCCATTTTCGGCCGCTAGAAAATATGCTTTAAATAGCCTAGTGTTGAACTTGAAATGGGTATACACACGCGTAACGTTCTTTAACTGCTTTTCCTAAGCAGACATCACTCATGTGCGACGAAAAGTTTTTGAAAGTCTGGTATAAGCTGTTCGGGATAAAGTGAACGCTCATAAAAGCCCTGCTAAAGTTCTATTTTCAGCCGATTCATATCTTTCCGCGCGTAACGGTTAACGACGGGAAATGTCTATCCTCTCTGAACACGTCACTTGATGTTTGCGCGTATTAGATAAATCATATAGACGGTAGGATCGTATTTAGTTTGTTGGAAGAAATATTAAATGCAAGTATGTCGTTTTCTGTTGATTTTGTTTAAGTATTGTTGTGTTTAAATAGGAAAATATACGTAACCATATTGCGTAATATCGCTGCCAACCACACAACTAGTAAGGAAACTATAGTTAATGTTGAATTACATGCAGTAACTGGTAGTGATATTTTTCAAATGTTAAATTTTTAGTGCTCACTTTATTCCGAAGGCGACTGGGGCAGACGGCCACCTGAAAACCATGCTAGGCAGGTTTTTATATTTTCACACTGATGCAGAAAACTCAAAACTATATTTAATTGTATGCTTTGAAAACAATCAATATGTTACTAAGTGCCGACATACGGTAAACTTTTTTATGCAGGCGTTTTGCAAAATAATGCACCGTTTATAAGAAAACAAATACTTGACTAGATTTGGGCTTATTTTCATAACAAATTTGGAAAAAAATTTGCGTTAAAAAACTGAAAAACTATGACGTTTATTGCTGCCAAAAATTAGGTTGAAATAATATATTTGTGACAAAACGATGCTAAGCTACTTCGATTTGAGAATTATATTGATTTGAAAAAAATATTTAAAAAATCACTGTATAACTACCGTGCGAGGCCTTAAGAGTCTGCGTCAAATATTTGGTTAAAAACTTTCATTTTCCGATGACAAATTAAGGATGTGTCGAATTGCCGAAAATTTATTTTGATGTAAACAATATATTTTAATCTTATGTGCGCATCATTAAACATAATTAGTACTAACAGTTATTTAGTCTTCATAATCTGGCGAGAGATAATTATCTTTAATTTTTAATTTGCTTCATTATTTCGTAACTAGGCTTAAATATTTCGAATACAATGTTTGTAATGAAAGGCAAGGTAATTATGTACATCCCTAGTGGAATATTTTCCAATCAACCTTGTTAAATTTTGAATCAGGAAGAAATTACGAAAAATGCAGCAAGTTTAGTGACACGGGCTCTTAAGCATTGACCAAAATCATTTTACTTCTCCTATTAGTTTTTGCTGTAAAAATATTTGAACCCTTTACCAAAACTTGCATCCCCGGATTTTAAATTGATAATTTGAGGTACATGAATTTCTGTTGAACACTAAGAACGTTTACTGCACTGTCACTTCTGTGACTGGACGATGGTTGTCTTGACACGCCTGTGACTACTGAAAGCCGGTATCCGTAGCGCTGTTGCGTGCTACGTGCTTGTACGGTCAGAAGACAATGGACAATCGACTGCTGCCAGTGTGTGTATACGACTGAGAAATATAGATTGCTGCCAGATGAATCCGCAAAACTGACGCACCTTTATTTATGGTTAATTTTAAAATTAATTACTTCTCACTGTAAGGTAAGATAACTCTGTTAAACAAAATAGTCTACGCAAAGTTTCTGTAAGGACAAACGATAAATTTTGCAAATTTTCACTTTTATCACTAAATGTATAAAGTTTAAATTTAAAATTAATATTTCACAAAACATTCCGAGCTAATCTTTCTTAAAAATGGTTTCGTTCGAAATACTAATTCTTAAGAAAGGTTACGTAGAATACAGTTATTTAAAGTTATCTTTTGATTTGTTCTATTAATAATTAAGTTACTTTAACATTTGATGCCCACTTAAACGGTTTCTATAAGTATGGTGTAAATAATTAAATTCTCATTGGTTATTGGCCACGTGACTTCAAAGAAGATGTTTACCGCCCAACAGAGCTAATCAGACCCAATTGATACTGTCATTAGCATGCGAGAAATATAGTTGAAATGAACCAATCCCTAAATTCAACCTTAGATAAAGTGTTTTGAATTATAACTAGCCATTAAAAGTTAGTGGCACTTAAAACAACGCTAATTATACGTGTTGAAATGTTCGGTTTCTTGTAACCAATATGAAAAATGAGCAGTCTTATAAAACAGTTCCTCCCTACTCGTAAAAAAAAATTCCTCACCAGAGTCACGTAAATCTGACGCCGAAATTTCGAAAAATTGATTCCGGAGCAAGAGGTGGCTTTCGTAATCATTAGCTATTAAAACTGGTTCTGTAGCAGAAATGACTTATATTTCTCCCTAACAGCGTGATACGAAAGATCAAGCTTCAGCCATTAGCGTGAAAGAGGCGAGGAAAACGTTATGAAGTAACACGACTTCAATAATAGAAATAAATTCATATAATTTGATTATGTTAATGTCACGTTCTCAGGGCGTACAGTCGGTTATAATTCGGCTTAACTTGTAACGTGACCACACTTCGCAACTGAAATCAGTGAAGAAACCATTGGAAATCACTATTTGCAGTTACTGGTGTAGTAGCCTGCAGTGTCTTTATCCACTGTGATTTTTTTGAGTTTGATATATCAGTTCGTTTTAGTGTAGTCGTTAAAACGGAAACATGCAAAATATGACTTTAACAAGCCATTACGCGGAAACTATGAGAGATAAAAAAATTTCATAAGAGCTAAATTTAGTCACATTTTGTGTCTAAAATATAAAAAAATATATGGTCCAAATAAAAAATTTAAAAAATGGTGATGAAAGAAAATTGCGGTGGCCGCGCCCTTAATGATTTAGCGTACGTACACCGCGGGGATACAATAAAACTATGGAATGACTTAAGATATTTCAATGTCAAAGCGAATGTAAATAAATATATTCCAGAATCACTCAAATAACTAATGCACTCCCTATTGTATCACTATATATAATGAACCCCCTTTTACAATGTTCCATTTTCCCCACCGACTGAAAAAAAAACTCCAATTAATAAAGTTAGTAATAGTACAGAACTTAAGGTCTGCGCCCAATAAGAATCTTACCTGTGATGTCGAAAATTATCGAAAAGATTGTACATTACCAGTTATCTGAATATATTGACGAAAATATATCTTACTTCGCATCATGCAGTCTGGATTCCGGCCACTTCACTGTACATACACGGCATTATTAGATATTACAGATTTTGTTTACAAAGCCATGGACGAAGGAAAATATAACAAACGTTACCTTAAGTTCTGTACTATTACTAACTTTATTAATGGCTGAAAAAAAAACTCCAATTAAATCTGAAAAAATCAAGAAAAAAGTTGTTTCAATTATTTTTGCACGTATCAGTCTGACAGAATATTTGTCCATATAGCTGGCAATACTAGTTACTTTGGCTCTGCGCACTGTATGTAAGAATCAATGAATATTCACTGATTACCAGAAGTTATTAATATCGATACCGGACAGCTCTATGATAATGAAATATAAGTGTGCGAAAAATACCTTAACTGCATGAGATGGAATTACTGAATAAATTAATGTTGTTACTTTTCTGTTGAATAAAATTTCTCTTGTTTATGTGTTTGGTGAACTGCTGTTTTTATTTGAGTCATTTATTTTATGTTGCGGCTATTAAAACAAGGTTATTCAACGTGTTTTTCTTTTTCCTTTTATGTTGACAGCGTAAATTCGATATTAATAAAACATGGCGTTCTATTAGCTTGAGGTGGAAACACAATCAGTGCTTTTGCACAATTGCCTGAGCAGCCTGGAATTGGTCCATAGTATATTTGGTTTCACACTTATTCTTAATGGAGTAAGTTAAAACCATCTGTTATTGGCTATTGTAAACTGATTTCTCACATCTCCCGGTAGGTCTTTCTAAGCCTCGCTAGCCGGACCATGAAGCAGAACTTCATATGTGCGCTTAAGACTAAAAATTATTTGAATTTAGTAAGAAATGCTGAATCTGAATATTTTAAAATTGAAAAATTCAAAAAATTTTTTTAATACAAATAATTTTAATTCCTTAATTTTATGAGCATGACATTGTAGCCTGAAATGTCTTTATCCACTGTGATTTTTTTTTTTAGTTTGGTATATCAGTTGGTTTTAGTGTAGTCGTTAAAACGGAAACATGCAAAATATGACTTTAACAAGCCATTGCGCGAAAACTATGAGAGATAAAAAAATTTCATAAGAGCCAAATTTAGTCACATTTTGTGTCGAAAATAAGAAAAAAAATATCTGGTACAAATACAAAATAAAATAATGATGATGAAAATTGCGGTAGACCGCGCCCTTAAAGAACTCCAGTTTCGTTCTGTGGACCATACTTGTTACTTTGTTACGTAGTTCCTTATAAGTTGTAAAATCATGCAGCAGTTTTTAGGCTCCAAAGTTTTTGTTTGATCTGTTCCTTTCTTTAATTTTACTGCGAATAACAGTCGTTAACCATGGAGACTGTATTTTCCTGGTCTTGCTGTGTTTGATGGGTGCAATCTTATCAAAGAACAATGCTAAAGAATTGTCTCTGCACTAAGGCAGCTGGTGAAATATATTAAGCATAGCTGCAGATGTTCTCGTAAGATATTGAAACAAGCTGGTACCAAATGCTTAACACGAAAATCATGTCTCCCTATGGGTATAGCAAAGAGCGAGAGCATGCAGTATTTTTTGGCACATCCTGTACACGGACGGGCAGCGGAGGTGTTATGGCAGGATTATTTTGCAGAGCAGAGTAAGTCAGTTTAAGTGGAAAAAGGAAGGGGGAGGAGACGTGTTTCGCTGAGCGGAGCAAAACCAGGATGAGAGGCTCGTCCACCTGTCTCGCCCACGCCAGCGAGAAATTCATCGTCGTAGACGGAAACACGACCCTCCCTCCACCACCCACTCCACACGAGGAAGACAATACGCCCCGGCTCGTGTTAGCAACATAACCCTCCCCCCTTCCCCCAGGGGGGTATGAGGAACACGATCCGTCCGCGACAGGTGGAATCGAATTGTATTCCTCCCGGCAGAACAACCGCGAGACCACTGCTGCTCTTAGCAACTACACGAGCCCGACATTCGAGACGCTGTCTTCAGGGGTTGTTAACACCGAGGGTCGTCGAGATGTCGGGTGCTGGGGCCGTTAACCCCACCTTCTAACCTATCACCGTATACGCATTTTTTAAGATAATTTATTATTCTTGGTGCACTCCTCGCATTTTTACGTTGACACAAAAGATCACAGAGGACATCGCAAACTACATAAAGAAAAATAAGCTGAAGTCGGTAGCTGTCAGCAGACTTTTAGAAAATGCATTAATGAGAAAACAATATCACAGATACAGTGGCGGATCCTGCGATGAGTTTAGTAGGGGCATGCCTTAGAAAGTATGTAATTCGGGGGTCCTTCCCGGAAAAGTTTGGATTTTAAGGTGTCAAATAAAACTAATTTAAGAGTTTTAGAAACTAAACATCGAATTACAGATGAAAGAAATTATATTTTTGCGATGTCCTAATTTTTGTACTATCGTGTCAGAGTTCAGGGGGAGGGGGACATGCCTCTATGCCCCACCCCCCTTGAATCTGCGCCTGCGCATATATAGAACAGTAAGGCGATTAATATAATTTAAAACACAAAAAAAATCGCGTAAGCAAAGAAAAAATTCAATGTTTATCTATGAACAATATAAAGAAGATAGCACATATACAGTATGTTACTGAACAACGCCGACAAACTCCGGCAGCTGATTCCTTATAAAAAAACAAGCAGAAATTATAATTTAGATTTTCCGCCTAAACTTTATATTAAGGGAGTAATTAGTCTTTGAATATCAAAATTTATAATCGTATTCCCCCAAAATATCGGAAACAATAATACGTAAAAACTATATTTTTAGCATGGCTTAATGCTGTTTTGGACCTTCAAACCAACAGCAAATACAACGTGATACCTTCCACACTTTTGAAAACGACAGAGGTGGCTAATTGCATACAACTTTTTTTACCGTCAGGATTTTCGAACATTTGAAGATGGTTTATTGAGAAATGAGACCTGTGTAACAAAAAAGGTCCTCTTGTTGCAACTGTCTAGGACATACCGTTAATGCTCAAAACACACTTGAATAATTCGCGCAGACATACAGAGCCTAGAGCATAGGCAATCCTGCGAACATCTATGTGAAGTGTTCAACGTACACACAATGGTGAACATTCACTCTAAAATTGCAAGTACAATGTTGTTAAAGCCGCAGATAAGTTTGTTGCTAATATTCTGCGTACATATCGTAGCAGTTGTAAACGAAAATGGTTGGTCCCAGGCAGCTGAAACATGTGTAAATGGTATTGTGTTCATCATGCTGATAATAATCCAAACACGAATAACTTCGTGAGGTAATACTTGGAAAAAAATAATAGTACAGTGTCGGTATCAATGTTGTTTCTCAAAAGAATGACAGCTACAGCCAATACGATTTCCGATATTGTAATATTTGATGCCTGTTATTGTTCTGTAGACAGTTACGTTGGGTCAGAAGTATATCACCCAATAATAAATGTTGCAATAAACTACAGCGTTTTCAAGAGTACGTTGACACAAAACATTTTTCGCGATATACCATCATCTCTAATTATGTTTCGTGTAACTACAGTACAATTTAACAGTGCTAAGGGTACGATTTTTAAGTGCAGCAGATGTTTTGTACTGTGTCAATTGACATTTTTGTTTCTAAAATGTAACTTAAATGTCTATTTCACCTTTTGAACTACACATTTTATCTTGCGTTCTAAAATATATTACAAAACATTAACAGTTATTATCCATTATTAGGTGTCAAATTTTTACTGACGTAATAAGGAACAGAGTAAAACAGAACACACACTTTAATACAGTGTTATGTTATTTTTAAAAAGACGGCACGCCTGTTAAAAACATATTTTGAGGAACCTCAAATGGCTAAAACGGCATTTTCAAACCGCTGCTGTATTTGAAAAAATACCAACCCAATTAGTAAAACAGAAAGATAGACGTTATCTTTTAATGTTCTTTACTTAAAAAAATATAAAATAAAAGTAATGCAGGGTCACCTTTTATGAATCCTTTAGTAAAAAAAGGAGTGCTAAAATATTACTGTATCAAACATAAATGCGGTACTATCATTGACGCCCGTACCAACGCCCACATATAGCTTCTTTTCTATTTTTTTTAACTGGTGAAATAACAACAGGAAAGGACTTCTTTTAGCTGCCGCGACAAGTAAACTGCGCTTTATGGGGCGATGATAATGCAATTAACCATTTGCTAGCAAGGGCTTTACGCCTCGTCGACAGCGAGGTCATTAGAGACGGTAACACACAACTTGGTAATGGCAGGATCTGGGAGAGGAGTCTGCCGTGGTCTGTATTAAGGAACCATCCCTACATTCGCCTGGATAGATACTGGGAAACCACGGAAAACAGAAAATCAAGATGGCGGGAGCCGGGAATCAAACCAGGGTCCTCCCGAATGCAAGTTCAACATGTTACCGTTTTGCGCCATCTATTTCGGTAGTAACTAGAGTCACGAAAAAATTGCACTGATCAAATAAACCACGCTTGAAGGCGTTAGCTGCGAATATAATCTGCATTTTACATTTTTTTCAAAATTGCTATCAACTTGAAGACGTTATCAACATTACATCAGGTAAAAAATGTTTTGATACCACATTGTTTGCAAAAGTGACACGTTAGTGTCCAAACTTTAAGGGTTGTGTGTTGTACGAATAAAATAAGAAAACCAATGTAACTAAATATCTAATACTGGAAAATAAATAGTCTTGTCTGAATTACCAAGTATGCACAGGGAAAGTTCTTTTGAAAATAATAATAAAACTTGTGGCAGCTATAAATAAAAATATATGAAACTGTCCATATTTTTCTTCGATTTGTGACAGTTAAAATTTATTTCCAAGAAAAAATTATAGATGACCTTATGTAGCTCCTTCAGTCATACTTACGTGTGAAGTAGCTCACTTAGTGCGCGAGTAAGTTGTCGCATTTATTTAATGTAACGAAGACAGACTGTAAAAAAATTATTTGTTTATTTGTAAATATCACTGAAAAAACTTAAAAGTCAGCACAAAATATTGTATCATCTAATGAACCTTAAGTACCAAATTTTTTTGTGGTGACAACAAAAAATTTTTGCTGTCCTCAATAAAGTTTTACGGTGACTACAACAAATTTTGTAACCACTACAAAATTATTGCGTGAGGTCGATATTGACAAAACATTTTGTAGCCAGCACAAAATAGTTTTTTTTTCTGACGACAGAAAAATTTCTCAGGTTCAGTAACTTACAGGCTAGATTCAACCTTTCAAGGTTTATTCGGTGGCTGTTGAATATGTTTATACTTGACCAGGCTTGGATCATTGTATCCTTGAAAACTCGTTATTAGATCAGATTTGTGCGAGATGTGTCTTACAACTGTAGCACAATTATTATGGATGTTAGTGGAATAAGTTGAGAATGTTTTCACCAGTGTGTTCTCCAAATCAATGTAGCGTTTTGCACCTTGTATGATTGGACGTTGGTTGTGTGACATGGTTTAGACGTTTACAGACGAATCACAGACGTAGTAGCCTCCAGACAGCATTTACCCAGTACAATAGGGACCCACTAGTATTTACAGAAAAGCGCTGAGTAAGTGAAAGATTTTGGTCTGCACTCAACATCGAGGTATTAAGTGCTGGAGATGAATGCCAGGAGGTGATTATGGGCAGTGCCGGAATTAAAGGGTGGAGGGAGATCACTGAAAAAACCCGCCGAACAGCGGCATGCGAATTCCCACATGCGAAAATTAGGGGACCGATCCTTTTGGGAAGCCAACCCGGATCGCTTTGACGAAAGGCGAATGGTCTGACCACTCGGCCACCGTGGCCGAGTACATAAAATTCTAGCAAACACACAACATTTCCTAAGATAAATCACAATCCCTATAAATTATACACGTTATATCAGTATACAGAAAGTGAGAGTTAAAACTTATCCTCAAACGTAATGCACGAAACTTACCGGTATCTGTTTACTTGCATAGAACCGAGAAAGAATGTAAACATTGCGACATGCGCATAGGAGCTACGAGTTGCTGCATGGTAACTAGAAACCTGTGAATTTTACGAATTAATTCTTGGGGACTTTAGATTTTCAACTCTAATACCTATGCGCTACTTTGACGGTTGGGCCACTTTATGAAAATCGTCCTCAGGAACTCTGGACCAATATCAAACCTGTATGATAACATGTACGAACTCTCGCGCTACCTTGTCGGACGTACAGCTGGTCATTCACTGGAACGGCAGCCTATGAACAAGTAGCAGGGGATAGAGATTACACAGGACTGTGGAATCCAGCCGGAAGGTCGTCGAACCCGCGAAATATCCGAGTATCCACTACATAGAAGTGTTAGTACCACTCTTATATTTCCTTTGCTTTTTTATGCCTTGAAGGGGCCGCGGTGGTCGAGGGATCAGACCTCTCGCCTCGCACCAAAGGCGATCCGGGTTCGATTCCCAGTGGGGTCGGTCCCCGGATTTTCGCATGCAAGAATCGTGCCGGACGATGCCGTTGGTCGGCGGGTTTTCTCGGGGATCTCCCGTTTCCCCTACCCTTTCATTTCGGCCCGCTCCATACATACCTCATGTTCACCTCTCACCAGCGCTAAAGACGTCAATGCTAAGCGTTGACCAAAATCTCTCACTCTCTCACTCTTATGCCTTGAACTCGCATATTTTCGTGACCACGTAATAATACAAAGAGAGGTGGTGCAGTGGTAACGCGTCGGACACGCATCAGGAGGGCCTGGGTAGATGCCCGGCTCCGACCATCCTAATGTAGGTACTTATTAGTTTCCTGAAGTCGTTCCAGGTGAATACTGGAACGATTCATTTATTTCAAACAATTGCAAATAACTCAAATTTTTTAAACCAAATGCTTTGAAAAAATTTTACACTGTGTACAGTCATACAATTCACAATTTGGCCAGTGCGGTTGTAAAAATAATGTACCGTTTGCTAGAAAAAATAATTTTACTTCATTTTGGCTTATTTTGACAACAAAATATGGGATATTTCAGGGTCAGAAATCTAAAAATCCGTTTGGTGTATTGCAACAGAAAAATTCAGGTACGAACGATGATATATGTGTTAAAACTGCCAGAATGAATTTTTTATATATGTATTCATTTGCGTTAAAAGAAATGTTTTCGAAAGAACTGCAAAACTAAAGAGCGAGGCGTTAACAAAGGTCATGGTCGCTTATTCTCTCAGTACCTGTACATGTGTTGTGTGTGTTCGTCTCTAGTAATCTCGTTGTCGACGAGACGTAAACCCACAGAATAAAAAAGGTCATCAGAAGCGAACTAGCGTGTTAGCTCCTTTGATGCCAGCGAACTCGGGCGCTGATCGGCTAGTGTTGTCCGCCATGTCATAACAACGTTTTGATGTAAATATTACATATACGGTAATACGTTTTCCCATGCTATAAAATAAAGTTTTTACGTGTTTAAAATATACTTGCAGCAGTTATAATTTTATTTTATATAAATGGCAATACTTACAAACTGTAATATACTAATTTGCGAGTGATATGTAACCAAAACCTGAAATATTTATTTCGTTGCAGCTTGCCTAACAGATGGTGGTCATACGAATATATTTTCACAAGAGACGTGATATTAAAACTAATACTGAAACAACTTACCGTATTGAAATCAACGGAAATGACACGAAATTTATCTTCTTAACATTAATCAGAACAATTGAATGCTGGACAATAGGTAGTCTTGCAAGGCCTATTTTTATCTATCTGTAAAGGGAAAGAGATTAAAAACTTTTGTAAATACTTGTAGCTACGAATCTCACATGTCTTCTAACTCAAAAATTACTACACAAAGTCATTACAACCCCGCAAAAGTATACAAAAACACGCTTTCACGAGATATGCACAAGCCGTAAAAAACGCAATTACGACACGGCGCCCGACACAATCAAGCAGACAGCCGAGTTCGCGAATAGTAAATGAAGTTCGCTTCTGATACCTTTGTTTACCCTGTGGTGAAGCCCACTCATTTTATATTACCCACGTACTGATCTGATAAATTTTATTGTAACTCTGATTTGCGAGTGGTTTGTAACGCTGTCGTTGGGCACCAAGTGTGCCGTTTATTTGTTACTAGCAGTCCTCGCTGACCTCCGTACCGTGGTCGGTAGCATGCTTGCCTACAGTGCGAAAGGTTCTGGGTTCGAATACCAACGCAGGAAATTATGTTTGTGTCGTTTACTTAGGATTATATCGTTTGTAAGCCATCTCTTATTAAACATACCGGCATAAAACCGGGGACGTAAAGAAACTCTCTAAAATAAATAGAACTAGCAGTCCTACCGCGGAGTGTAGTGCCTGTAAAAGGTAATGTGTATTTACCTTTACTGAAGGATATTTTTAACTCTATATCAATAGTTGGGTAATCAAGTGTTAGTATAACGAAGGACCATGTTGACCTTACTCCGCAGCAGGCTATGTAGCTGTAACAATCTATGAGAATAACGCTCAACATTAAACAACTGCATGAGAGTTAATACATGCATAACGAATATTATCTCGCACAAATATAAAATAATTAATGTTTTACTGCGTGTGAGTACCCGTAAGATTGCCAATGCTTTGTTTAAATACTGTATATATTCAAATGTTTGAAAAAAAAAAGACACCGGTACGTTATATTTGTACCTGGTACTGGTGAGGAACATTACTGAAAAAAAAAAAATTTACATTAGCAGAGCGTGGTTTCGATCCACGGACCTCTGGGTTATGGGCCCAGCACGCTCCCACTGCGCCACTCTGCTGCTTAAAACTTAAGGCAAATTTAGAATGATTCCAGTCAATGATGCAATATTAAGCTTCTGGTCTTCTGTAGAGGCAGCGAATGTAAATATCGAGTTAAGGGAAACCGCTTTCACATACAGATCGATACCACAGCACGTTGCTAACCTTGATGGCAGCTGGTCCAGTTTTCCCATAGGCTTAGCCTCAGAGGGTGGTCGGAGAGCAGTAACCACCCCTCTCAGCATCGCAATAGTTAAATATTTTTGTACCTCTACAGCGAAAATTTTGCATTTTGCAACTACTTTGCGTAGATGTAAACATAAATATGTGATATTTGCGTTTTGTACGGAAATTATTATTGATTCATTTCCAAAGTTTTAATTTATTTTTATTATTTTAGGACATGTGCCCCCTCCCCTCTCCAATCTTATTTGTCACGCTACGCGTATGGCATTATCTTAAGGCCTTTTCACACAATCAAGTATTTACTATTTCAATTTCTTGGGTTCAATTTCTTGAATATATTTTATCATTTCCCAACGATTCAATAATTTGAATTCAATAAACGTTGTAGGATTCACTTGAAAATTGATCACAGAATTTGTAAACAAGTTATGTACAAAGTAAATAATATTTGCAAACATCATTTAAAATAAATAATGCGCATATTTATTATTAATATGGCTATATTCGTATACAACTCACAATTAATATGTTATTTAAATTAATATTTTCAGAAAAACCTCTTCTCTGTTTTTAAATTATTTTGATTGAAGAAATTTTCAAACATATTCGAAACGATTATATACGAAGAAATTGAAGAAAAAAATCAAGTTATATATTGAAAGAAAAAATTACAGTGGTTATGAAGTCAGCATGGCGTTACAACCCTTACAATAAACGGAATTCAATAAATTTTAAAGGAAACTGAAACAATATTTGAAGTGCGAAAGGGTTTTTAGCTTTTCAAGTCGCAGCAGTCATTCCGCACACTTACACAACGTTTAGGGTAAAACTTCATTTCAGATTGAACATGGAGTGGATTACCCTTGGAGTGAGTTTATAACACGGTCGTAGAAGAATAGGTCTGGACACTCGCCTGGATATTTGACCCCCTTGTTGTTTGGCTGTAGTTCACCAAGTTACCGAGAATATTGTGTTTTATTGGCTCTGATGTTACGGCGGTCGGACTAAACTCCGCCCACTTCCTTTCCGCTAAGATAAACAATTTATCAAAACGTATTTTTTATCAATTTATGAAATACTTCCTTCGCTCACAAATTTAAGAAAAGACTCCTGCAATCTTTATTTACTTTATAAATTTAACAATGGAAAAAAGTGGACGGAGTTTGTGTCCGACCGCCCGATTTACAGCGCCAAAAAGTACTACATTCTCGGTAACTTGACGAACTACAGCCAAACAAGAAGGGGGTCAAGCAAAATACATTGTTAGATAGGCGAGTGTCCAGACCTGTTCTTCTACGACCGTGGTTTATAACGCACATGGATTGACGAAATGTGTTTACGGTACATATTACAATCCAGATTGAACTACAGGTACAACTTGAATTAAAAATTTAAAAAACCCTCGACTGTACATTGAAGAGGAGTTGGGAATCCGTCAAAATCCAGATGATGCTGCAGCATCAGGTCAAGGTGACCATGTTATTGTAATATTATTGAAGTCACAGTAGAAATTGCTCACATTCCTTCAACAACTAGAAAAGAGCTGATGATCTTCAAACGCCTGAATAGATCTTCATAAATTATAGCTAAGAACCATCTCAATCATGTCAGCTTTCGAACAAAAAAAACTGCATCAAAATAGGTCCATTCGTTTAGGAGCTACGATGCCACAGACAGACACACAGATAGACAGACAGACACGTTAAACATTTAACACCCCCCTTCTTGCGTCGGGAGTTAAAAACTGCTACTCTCTTGCACCGGGCATTATTTATAGCCATATCAAAACAGACCTTGAATATGGGAAAGTATTCAGGTAGTATATGTGGTATGATGGCTGCTTTACCTCGACCACAACTATTGCTGACGGTGCCCTTAATACTTATTGTCGATAGTTCATCTACTTAATCAAGTTCTGAACACTGACTGACAGACAACGTACGGCTTAAACCCGCTGGGTCTATAAGCATGACATTTTTCATAGGATATCCTTATGTAACGTAGGTAAGCACTAAGGAAAAATTTTGAAAATTAAGTAGTGTATCCGTCCATTTAGAAGACTGCAACGCGAGATATTTACATTAAACACGAAAATAACCATTAGGCCTACAATAATAGGTGATATTTTAAAATGTTTGTTGCAATGGGAGTTTACAAATATAATTTATTGGTTTGTGGACATACGCCATTGCTCATGTTTTGTTGATCAAACCAGTGTTGAATGACAACACAGGTTTGACCAGCAAAATATGAGCAATGGCGTTTGTCCACAAACCAATAAATTCTACAATAATAGGGATTATTTCTTTTATTTTTATGCTTTCTTATACCGTTCATTCGTTTACAATGAATTTTTAGTAAATTGTTGTGCGTGCGTCCATGCTGGCTTCTGCCAAATATAAATTTTTCTTAGGAGGAAGGTGGAGGGGGACGAGGCCAGAATGTGGTACCAAAAAATTAAGTGAAAATAATTGGTGAGTTATTGTTCTTATACCTGCAAAGGTTTCCGAAGAAAAAAAAATCTGTGGGGGGGGGGGCGAATTGGGGTAGAGGGGCAGAATTGGGAACTCAAAACTATTTAGTGGGAAAATAAACTACGGTGAGTTGTTATATATGCGCCCGCGAAATTTCACATGAAACAAAAATTATACTTAAATTAAAGGGGGAGGGGCGGAAAAATATGGAACAATAAAGGTAAGAAAAACTAAATGCGTATCTAATCATGTAGTATAACTTAGCAACCAGCCAATGAACAGTTGCTGTTGAGTTGAGTTCACAGACATTCATAGACTCTTAGAGACTTGCAACAGTTCCGTGAACCCGCGAAATGTTCGGTATCTACTATTGTGAATATAAAAATGGAAATTCGCGAAAATATTTCTCAAAATTACTTTCCTTAATAGTGTAGCATTGTTAGGCTTGCAACTGGGCGAATATTAACCTACTGCAAAGAAAATTATATCACCGACGAAAATATTTTTTTAAAATGAAACTTATAGTAACTGCAAATATTTTTCTAATCTTCTATTTCCTGAAAGGCAAGATTTATATTGTTAATTTTCTACTGCAAACAATACCGCCTAAAAGAAAACTTTTTTTGACTGCCTACAAAACGGTTTTAATGTGTATGGGTTTGTTCTCACTAAAGAGTATGAAAGCGAAAGAAGACATCCTAATTTTGTAGAGAATATTTAGGAAGAAAAGCGGAGGGCGTTTGAAGAGGCGTTAGTACTATGCTTCTATGTTTGTCACTAATATTGTCGTGTCCGCTGCTACACCTGTAACTGCGAGTGCGGCAGAAGTTAAATCCTGCATGTTGTACTTGGCCGGAAGACGTTAATAAACAATCATATCCGGCCCGAGTCTGAGACACGTAAGCAAATATTCTGCATTATAAGCTACAGCCGTCTGGCTTGGTATACGACGCGCACAAACAAAAGCGTTGTGCAAGAAGTTCGTAATGTACACAGTACATGTTAGTACAGAGTAAGCTAACAGTTCCGATAAAAACTGCGCATATATTATTCATTTGTTCTCTCAACATTACGAAATACTTGGAAAATAACAAACAACAACACGATCTATCAAAATGAAAGGAAATTGTAGTTAGAACACACACTTTAGAAACGCCTTAATCATGAAAAATCTATATGTATAACATGAAGTGCCCCATTCACTCACTCACTCTATCACTCACTCCCTCATCAACGCACAGCCCAAACCACTGGACCTAGAGAGACAAAATTTTGACGGTAGCTTTCCCTTACGCAGAAGACACCCACTAAGAAGGGATATCTCAAAATTCGAAAAAAAAAAAAAAAAATGTGATGGCGGGGAAGGGAAATAGGTAAAATATATTTTCAATGAATCCTCGATAGGGCTTAAACCCGTTGAGATATCAAAGTGATTTTAAAAAAAATTTTTTTCCTAAGTTTTCGATTGTTCGAAATTCGAAAATTAAGGGGTAAAAAATTTGGCTGGAGTCTTCTCAAAACCTTTATTTCATATAATTTTAGCAACAGATTTTGTTACTGAAGTAAACTTTACCTTCTCGAACAGTAAACACAATGAAAGTTTAACAGTTCTACGTCCATATAATATCAATAACTTCTCCCGTTTATTAATATCTATTGACATACCTTAATAATTGGTTAAACAATTTTAATACTTATGTGCCCAAAAATCTGTATTATAGTATCAAAAAATTTTGTTGTTGCTGTAAATGAGCCAGCTTCATAATCGTTCACTTCATCCATTTATCTCATCAGCGATTACAATTTATTACAATTTTTATTTCTATGTTCGAAATTATTTCGACGGTTTAATAGTACAATACGCTCTCCAGTTTATTTAAATTTAACTGATTTTTCAATGTATTTATTAGCTTTGTTTCAATTTGTTGTACATAATATACAAATAAATGTTACACTACAATATTTTATAGAGTTAAAATAAGTACTTGTCTGTTGCTATTTTACCAGTTGAAGGCAATAAAAAAGAATCTATATGTGCGACATTGGTAAGAGTTTCAATACTAGTACTGCATTTATGTACGGTGCAATAAGTTTTTTAGTACTCCTTCCAGTAAGTCACGAGAGGCTATATTCAGTGCAGGCTTTTCGATATACACATGGTGATCGAGCAAACTTGGCTACGTTACTGAACAAACCAAACTTACTCCAACAGGTGACTGAATATAACCGACTTTTGAGATATAACGGTGTAAAAATGCTCGTTTTTTACTGCGTTGTTGGAAGTCGTATAGTGTACTTGACAATCATTCTTAAATTAGTAATCCACTGTGACGCAGTTCAATCATCAGGGTTGAGGGGGGGGGGGGCTCCATAAGAAGGCAATAAAGGGCATCATTTAGAGCGGTTTTAAAAGGGAAATGATAAAGCTGATAGCGGTCAATAAAGTTTATACAGAATGATATTTTGGCATGCCATTAAGAAGAGATACAATTTATTAAGAATGCCTGTTTTCAAAATATCGTCAACTTTTTTTATGAATATGAAAATTTAAGTATTAAAAAAGGACTACTTTTGAGGACGTTTGACAATTCTCAGAAAATAAAGTAAACCGATTCATCCAAAAAAATATATAAAATCTTCGTTCGTAGCTGATAGTTCACATTTTCCTCCCATGTATGATTTTTATGTATTCATTTGATGCACTGTAAGAGCAGAAAAAATTTCTCCTCCCTCCCACCCTCCTCAAAACCACCAACCCATTCCTACGTGAACTTCAGACCAGTCAATAAATAGAAGGGTTTCAGATTTCCGTTGGCTCTGTGCAATATCGGTCTATCGTACAATGATAATCACCCAAGTGAAGTGGCAAGTCTCTGGAAGTTCCTGCACCTTTTTAACACCGATTCGTCTACGTATACCTTTTATCAGCGTCGTCAAGGCACCTGCCAGGTGGTCATGTGTTTGTGTGAGTGAGGCACGATACCAAGTGTGATGTTGACCGATCATTTGATGCGGCATCACCTATAGCGTAAGGTGCTGAAACGGCGCACCTACATTATCAGTAAGACTGCAAAAAGTAAGAGTTTTTAATTACTTCTCCGTTGTCATACCTGTTTTTCGGGAATTCTGGAGCATTTTACATTTTCCATCCCCAAAATTGTCGAATTTTGAAAATGTGTAAGCATGTACAATACACACGGTATTATAACGTCATAAAATAATACGGTCACTGTTGTATGTCTCATAGAGGTGAGCTGTCAGCGAGAAGACTGCACTCATGTTATGTGACTTGCGCCAAGAAGCTAGAGTAAAGCGTGACGTGATTACTGACTTGTTCTTATACCGATTATGCACTTTCAGATCTCGACATGCAAAATACGTCCATCCAGCATTTGAACAGTGCTGCATAGCTACAATGTGGCACTTGGAGCTTCCTTGCTCCTGGTTTAATGACGCGGGTAGAAGGTATAAGTAGACGAATCGGTGTTAAAAAGCTACAGGAATTTCCAAATGATTGTCACTTTACGTAGGTGCTTAGCATTGCACGTTAGACTGATATAGCGCGGAGCCAACGGAAATCTGGAACCCATTTGTTTTTTGACAGGTCTGAAGTTCACGTAGGGAAAAGTTTGAGGGTTTTGAGGAGGGTGGGAGGGAGGGGAAATTTTTTCGGCTCTTACAGTGCATACATGAGGAAAAAATGTACACTAGCGACTACGAACGAAGGTGTTATATATATATATATGAGCCAGCCTCACCCCCCCCCCCCTGGCGGATGAACTGCGTAACAGTGGGTTAAAAATACACGTTCTTTCAACGGAAGTTTTGAAAATGTTTTCAATGCATAGACAAATAAAAATAAGAAATAATTTAAATAGGATTGTTAAGTACACCATACTACCCCCAATAACGCAGTAAAAAACGGGCATTTTTACACATTCGTAGCTCAGATGACAGTTATATTAAGTCACCTGCTGGAGTAGGTTAGTTGAATATGCCCGTTCACCACGTGTACGTCAAAAATCCTGCACGGAATATAGGCTCTCGTGACCTACTCGACTCTTGTAAAACTTTATTCGGGTTACTATCTGAACCCTTCAAGCGGGAATTCCGCTTTACGCGTGCTATCCTCGTGACTTATTACATACGCATATAATATAAAACAAGAATAGAAACGAAAATAATCGAGGGTAATGCAATGAACTTTGCTGCAGTGTTTACACATATTAAATTATTGGTACAGAGTTTTAAAAGCATGGAAAACAAATATAGTTAAACTGCAAATTGTGCATTTTTTTGTTAGGCCACTGTTGGTTCCTGCTTGAATATGAGGTGTTTGTGAGGATTTTAAAAGTTCGTGCACACTTTCAGAACGCTCAATACAGCACAACCAGTAAGAAATTGAATGACAATACTTAATTACTTAATAACTTTTGGTAACTATACTACTGATTTGACCAATCAGTAGTTCCCTTGAATGAAATTACGTTTTGTATAGAAATTCCATATATTTGTGACAAAATTATTTTATAAATAATTTACAATCTCTACGGAAAATTAGTTTAGATTTGACTCTATAAACCTCTAGACATCTAGTATCAATCTCCTTAGTTACCAAAATAAAGAACCACTTTAGTTTACTGTAAAATATGTTTTAGCGAGATAAATTAAAAAAAAAACTAATAGTTTTTAATCCGGGTTATGCAACTTAAAATGTGTTGATAAATTACACGTGTAATGTATCACAACATTAAAAATTAAATATGTGTCAGGCAACAGTTACAGTAGGACGGTTACAGTGCGCGGCAGTTCAGTGACCTTCGCGCAGGGGCGATGTGACCCTACATGTGCGCATCAGTTTCGCACTTATTGCACTTTCGTTCGTTCCCGTGTTTCAAACGCGCAAAGCAGTTCTACATACGAATAGGAGTTACCGTGGAACTTCTGAGGTTACGGAACACGCTTTCATCCATCTAGCGAAGTCTTGCGTTTGCAGAAATTTTAGTTGGAAGTTTTGTAAAAACTTCTTACACGTATGGATTTAAAAATGGTTTCAGAATTTCCGAAATGTTATCATATATATATATATATATATATTGATAACAAAATTTCCATCTAAAATTTCTGCAAACGCAAGACTTCGCTAGATGCATGAAAGCGTGTTCCGTAACCTCAGAAGTGTATATATATATATATATATATATATATATATATATATATATATATATATATATATATATATAAGTTAAAGACCACTAAGCGAAGATGGAAAAGCAGTAAACGTCTCAGTAAGCCCAAGTGGTGGTGTAAATTTTTATGTAAATTCTTTCCTTCATTGAGTTTCCGAACTCGTAAATACGCAATTTGTTTTCAGCCTACTTTCCTTCTAGCATAGATAGACTGATGAAATCGTGCGTCATGTACGGAAGGTATGTTTTATGTATGTATGCATGAATGACCTCCACTTATAACTTCTGAACCCGATACCGGAGACAGAATTTCCTCAGACTCGGCACACAAGCAGTACTTAGAAAAGTCAGCTGACTTTAATGTATTTTGTTATAGTTTCAATTGTGGCAAGCATTTAAATAAAATTTTGCACTGCGTAATATCTAAGTAACCAGACGACCAATTCAAACCAAATTTCCCATTTTAATAGTTCGTTATCTAAGCATGCTGTACAGATTTGTTTTGTTTTGATTTGTTCCATTCCTAATAGAAACTTAATATCTCGACTTGCTTAAGAACATTTTTAATCAAAAAACCTATGCATCCTTCCTGTGAAATATTTAAACAGGGCTAGGCATTTTATAAGGCTTAATATATTGTTTACTAACATCTAGATATTTCTCAACTTAGAATATTCAAGCAACATACACTATTAAATATTGCGTAATATATTTGGGTTGTATTTTTTTTTGTACACCAATATTTCCTTTGAACGTTGAGTTTACCGCTTCATTATTCATCACGCTTCCTCAAAAAGGCCACAAATTGAATGAGATAATTTCAGGACAATGTCAATAACTAAACTTTTTACAGTTCTGAAATGATTAAAATTTGATAACAGTTTATAATGCAGGTGCCAGAGAATATAGAGTAAATACCAACCTTTAAAAGGATTATGGGCCGTATCCCGTGCTTATTAACGCGTGTACTAATAAAATTATCACAGTAGAAGTAAACTTATGTGTGAGGTTGAGTTGATGTCATATGTCAGTGTACTGAAGTAAAATATTTGCTAGACGATGTAAAGGACGTAATCTTTTAATTCCACAGTTCACTTGCGCTTAAGTTGACAACCACGCTTTAAAGGAAGCGGCTTTATTTTCCTGAAAAACTCCACGAACTTGCCGTTGTTAATGGTCGCATAATTAAACACACGCTAACTGATAAGATATGGCCGTCGACTCTTCTAGAAAAATTGCCGAGGGCGTTTATTTTACGTACGCTTTGCTCTGAGAATGATTTTAAGGTTGTCACAACTTTCTCCGCTCAGTGATATTAAGTCTTGTAACCAAATTAACTCACGTCAACAATGTTAACTGAAATAACTGGAGAATCACTATTTTTTGTGACGTGATGAAAATCAACGACACTTCAAAAAAGTTAACCACGCCCTGTTTCTTCTGCAACTGCAATAATATTGTTTACTCATGTGTTCATACACAACGAACTTATTTTTTTTCATATCAATAGTCTAGAAGTTTCACGAGGTAGTTTGAGTTAATTTTCGTAATAATGTACAAGAGAATTACTTTCGCAAATTGGTCAGTGTTTTTTAAACTCGTCCGTAAAGGTTCTGGACCAGTAGCCAACCTACACGAAATCACCCACGAACTCTCGCACTACTCTGCCGGATGCACAAACTGATTACTCTTTAGAGCAGCAAACATGAACAAGTAACTGAGAACACAATGTACACAGGACTGTAGAGTCCAGAATCTAGGAACTTTGAAATGCGAATAAAATTAATAAATCTAAGGTGCAGAAAGACCGACCCACTTCTTTGATACAGGCTGTCCATAAGTCCGGTCTCATGGGGGAAATATAAATGGGTTAAATATGGGACGTTATGTAGCGTGTTTGAAGTAAGACGACGGTAGTGTGTTACCCTCCATGTGCCATTACGACAGAAAATAATTTAATTCATGGCTACCCGATTAGCTTTGAACATACACAATGCAACTTGTCCTCCGAGACCGGACTTATGGGACATACTGTATGTTGCCATTGACTAATTATTGTCCATGTTTTCATGTTAATCGTGACTAGATAGGTTTATTAATGGTTGTCACATCCAACTTAACCCATGTTTAACTAAACATTCGTGTAAAGTATGCTGAGGAACAGTTATTTATTAACCAGCATTTAATTGATGTTTAAATTAATAGCACGGATAGGTAACCTACACTGCAAACATTTATGCCGGCCTCCGTAGCGTAGTCGGTTAGGCTCCAGTCTACGGTGCCAGAAGTTCTGGGTTTGAATCCTGACTCTGGCATGGATGTTGTATTTTGTCTTTACCTCACTTCACCCTCATCAGCTCTTAAGACCTCGTTGTTAAAGGGCCGTAAAACCCTCTCATCTCAGCTCATCTTTAAACATTTATTGTGAAACTGGTCAGTCTCTAGAGCCAGAATACAATTCAGACAATACATTAGCTATGATCTTTGAAAGAACTGTGCAATGGGAGTGCATGGCTGGATTTAGTTACTTGGACATACTCCATTACGAAATAAATGACTACGACTCATGTTCCTGAACCTTATGTGTGTCTACCTGATGACGAGAACAGATTCCAGTTCCCGAAACGTCGTTATACTGACTGTTCTGGAAAACTAACTGTGTTTTGTTTCGTCTCATCGTTTGTGTCGTTTGTTGTTTTTTCTGTTTGTGTCTAATGTCTTTGTGTTTTGTTTCGTCTCATCGTTGTGTCGTTTGTTGAATTTCTGTTCGTGTCTGATATGCACGGGCTATACTGTGTTTTTGTTTCGTCTCATCGTTGTGTCGCATGTTAACTTAGGTTTATTTTTTTGATTTTTGTTATTTCATTTATTATATGTATG
This sequence comes from Medauroidea extradentata, assembly GCA_003012365.1. NCBI lineage: Eukaryota > Metazoa > Arthropoda > Insecta > Phasmatodea > Phasmatidae > Medauroidea > Medauroidea extradentata. The sequence goes on along the minus strand of PNEQ01060674.1, from coordinate 3,257 downwards.
TTCCTTGTTTTATTTGACCCGATTCCATTTTTGGAATTTTTTGTTGTGTATGTATCCTGTTGACTAAAACATACTCTGTTTATTTAAGTTTTTTGTCTTATTTTTAGTTTTCTTTTTACAGTCGTTTATTTCTCAGTGGAGTATGTCTAAGCAACTAAATCCGAAATCCGGTAATACATTAGCTGATAAGCTGTATTTACGGACGACAAAACAAGAGCACTACAGACGGCACAATGGCTGGTGACCACAGAACAGACGAAGGCAGAAGGCTCTCCTGTACCAAGAAGCATGTTATAAATATATAGTTACAAACCAGTATTAAATGACGAAAATCTAAATGACGAAAATCTTATTTTCGTCGAAGACGTCGTCCGAATGTGGTAGGAATAGCTCTCACAAAGACTCCAAATGAAATTGAATATACAGTAATTCTAATTTTTTTCAGTAAAATCTCAGTATTTTTTTTTTTTTTTTTAATTATTGAAACAGATGTGTGCGAAACAGCGATTTGGAAATAGCAAACTGTGATCGTGAATGCCACTTCATTATTCATGTGAAATAGGCATGCTATTTTTCACAGTTGTTAAATGTCTAATATTAATATTCCGGCTAGCCATAAGGCCAATTGCGAGTGATATTAACGCAGAACATCAATGATAAAAATTGCATTATGTGCACTAAAATATCCTTTGACGATTTTGAATTTTGTGTATTTCTAAGTACTTTAGAGTACTCCATTCAAGTTACCTATTACTAATTAGCAAATCCTAAAACTTTACAATTTATAAATAAATAATTCATGGTGGAATTCGTGTTTTTGTTGGGTTAAAAACCAATTAGTAGGCTATATTAAAATAAATATGGTAACATTGGGTGGATGGATATTCATACATTAGGGGTACATTCATCACAAGCTCATTACAGTTATGGCGAACACTGGCGGCTTGGTAAATAATTGAAATTCGCCAAAGAGATATAATAGTTAATTTTCCACATTTTTATGAACTGTACGCACATTAAATTGCAGGTTTGAAACTGAACTGTGAAATGAAACCTTATCGTGGCCGTGTATGCCGTAGATAGAAGCTCTGTAGTAATTATCTGTCACAGGTAGTAATTAGTAACGCAATCTCAGCTCACGGCCGCGTGTGCATTCTGTTATTTCACAATCGCTGCTACTTTCCATATTATTTCACACTATTTTGAAAGGATTTTTTATTATTTTTATTCGTGAATTGCGTGATTTAATTAAAAAGGCGGTTACATTGAGTGAACTGCTGGGGGTTAGGTAGGTTTTCTGAATCACGCTACCAGAATTGTCAAATCATCAAATTATGTATAAGAGTCTGCACAGAATCCATGATTCCGTGATCTACAGGACTTTTGAAAACTCTATTTGCGTTATTTTATTAAAAATCAATGTTCTGTATACTAAGGAATAAATCGCGTAACAATAATTCCACTGATTCCTCCCGCATACAACCTGTTCTTACGTTGCCGACCCCATCCATTGCCATCTTCATAACTTTTGTTATAACATGTCACTTTTGAAAATACAAAATAAAAATAATTATTTTTAATTACATTCATTTAATTCAGACATAATTTCAATGTGCAGTAGAACCCCGATTTTACGAGGCATTGGGGTGCTCAATCTCGACTTGGTAAAATTTCTGTCTCGTAAAATCGAGTACTCGTAAAATGGGGGTTTGACCTCACAGTGCCCGAGAATGTCCTCGTAAAATCGCTGTCTCGTAAAAAGGCGCACTCGTAAACTCAAGGTTCTACGTGTTAATATTTTATTAACTATAATATTTTATATACATAAATTGGCACTATGTATGCCCTCAGCTTCGGCAGTCTTCGATAAGAATTCCTTAGTCTTATTCAAATTAGCGAGAGCCTGTCATCTACAACCGGCAGCAGGGATGTTTGCGCAAGAGAGGAGCTGACATGAGCTGATGTGTTGGCACGAATGGTTGCTGAGCGAGTTAACGCACCTGGCTCCAGTATTTACAAGAATCAGTTGAACGGGTGCCAGCAACCAGGGTAAAACCGTCTAGAGGAGTGGCGCAGTAGGCAACACCGCTCGCTGGCTCATTCACAGGCGAGTCCGCCCCGTGCGTAACGGCGCCGGTATTTTGTTGACGGGTTTCCTTCTACAACGTTGAGAATTTATTCATCCACATTGGTGTACGTGCATTCCTCAGGTGACAAGAACCACCTCGAGCCTTAAGAGTTGGTCTCCCCCTACGTATTGATTTTCTGGCTTCCTTGTCTATTTTTATTTCACAACCGAAAATTCCGACAGTAACACAATGTAAACATAGTTATTGGTCCTACTTGTATAAGAAGTGACTAGGAACTCATAAGTATGTATTTTTTTATAAAAGTACCAAAAATTATCCATGTTGTTAAATTTTATAAAAAAAACGTATTTATGATTTTCCTATTTCACTTTTTATACGTCTACTGAAAGGTAAGATCAATAGCCATGTTTACATTGTGACATTTTTGGAATTTTCAGCCGTGAAACAAAAACAGGCAAGGAAAACCAATATATCAAACGTATGAGGAAGACTGACTCTTAAACGTGCTTATCTCACGCAATCTCTAGGTGACAGTCGTGAAGGTCATGTGATGAGGTTGCCTACGCGCTGGGAATCTCTCGTGACACAATAGTGCAGCTGCTCGGGTGTTACCTTTCACTTCACCGTAAAGCAGAACCGTGTTGTAACGTTCTTTCGGGGTGATTTTGATAAGTGAATAAACATATGAAAATCAGCAGGTCAAATTTCAAACGTGTAACGAAGTCCGTTCTGTCGTCTCCGGACACGACCGATTTTGCACAGATTTATTGCTCGATTTTAGTTTTGTATTAGATAATGACACACCAGATAATCTCAGCGATTCTTTAATGTATTATGTCTAGGATTTGCTAAGTCATCATCAGCGGTCTATCGCCCTCAGTTATAACGCTTAGTACAACAATTCTAAATAACTCATAATAATAACACTTAAACAAATGCCGGTTCTCTACCACGCAGTGGCTTATATAAAACAAGTAGATCTATACAGAACTAATCAGCCTACTTTCCTTTAGTGTATATTTTGATAACAGAAATGTTTGCTCAAGGGCTGTAGGGGGAGGAGTTATCCTAGGGTTTTAGAACACACAGAAAAGAATGCCAACGAAAGCAATATGATGAAAAACTAAAAAATTAGTAAACATACTGCAACATTTAAATTTTGTGTAT
>PNEQ01060673.1:0-26160 GCA_003012365.1 Medauroidea extradentata | reverse complement strand
CAGGACAGGAAAAATATTAGCTCTGCGAGGGGCCAAGAAGAAAGTGTCGCCGAGGCTTGTCGCATCCCCAGGGAGTCTCAAAATGAGTGAAAGAAGGGTTGTTTCCTTGTTCAGAAAAAACTTCGCTGGTGGCCCAGCCAGGCTCCAGCAGTGTAACCCCTTCCCCTTTTAAATCACTCTGAGAGACAGCGAAAAATTTAGAACGAGGCTCTTTTCTTCTCTCCCCCACCCCTAACTTTCGAAAATGGCGGCGAACGAGCCGAAGCCAAGCTGGTGACAAAAATAAAAATAAATGAAATTGTATATAATATTCAAATATTGTCAAAATTAAAAGGAAACGATTGTAGTATGTGGGAAATATGTGTCTTTATGAAATGTAAGATTTATGTAAATAATTTCAACAATTTTGAATGAATAAATGGCGGAGGGCCTGTGTCGTGAGACAGTCGCCGAGACGGGGCGTGGCCTGTTTTTCAGGGAAGGTCGGTGATTGGGCAGTTTAGAAACGTGGAGATCGCGGGGGTTTTGTGGTTGTCAGGGAGTTTTGAAAGTTTCGATCGCGGCAGTTGCCCGTGGACCCCTCCGAAAGGTGGTTCTCACGGTCAGCTACATTTTAAGTTGATTAAAGTTTTGAAAGTTTCGATCGCGGCAGTTGCCCGTGGACCCCTCCGAAAGGTGGTTCGCACGGTCAGCTACATTGTTCAGCTGATTAAATTTTTAGACGTTTGATCGCGGCAGGAGTCCGCGGGAACTTTACTAAAGTGACGTCCTAAAACGGAACGATAGTAGTAATTAAAATATTGTCGAGGTTAAGAGAAATTTTGGATTAGTGCGTTATTTGCGACTGCCGCACTAATACAGTCGAGGCCACGTCTCTATCGGACACTGGACGCGATGACAAGTACCTCGCAAGGAACGGCTATTTCAGTTTGGTCATTCGCATAATAAGTACTTTAAGAATCTAATCATTAGTGAGTGACAGGCTGCATAAATTTATATGCTCAATAAAGGAGCTGTTTTATAGGATGAATCGCAGTCAATATAAGGCCGGGTTCAAAGCGTTCACTGAGGTATTGTATAAAGTTTGTGGCGTGGGAGGGGTGGGATTACGGGTTCGTATCCCGTGCAAGACTTTGCGCTGGGAATTACTATGACATCATACGAGCATATTGCGCGCGCTCTTTACACTGAGCTAAGACAATTAAATATAGTTCACTGTTATTGAGTACGCTAGCTGTTAAATGCCTTCATCACATATTTTATCCAGAGTTACTGTTTACATTACGTAATTTCACGCGGGCAAAGCCGCAGCCGGCCAGATAGCACAATAATAGAATTTATTATTTTGTGTGACTGTTTAGCTAAGTTTAGCTTGGGTACAACTAAAGGAAATTGTGACTGTCTGCGGTTTCTTGCTGCCCAAATTGAAATTAACGTTCTAACAAGAAAAAATGCCTGTAAATTTTGCATTTGAGTTTTGAACTTCCTGTTTTGTATATTTGAGTAGTATATTAGAATTTAAATGTTAGTATACTGTAGTTATTTTTAACTTAAAAAAACTCATATCAGCCAGCAAATTGTTAATACAGTTATATTTTTGTAAATAATGTATACAGTTTAAATAATATAGGTAGTGCTTACGTTTTAAAATATTGGTGTTTATGTTTAATTGAGGATTGCATTAAAAACTTTTGTCATAGTAACAAGTGGTGTGCAATTATTGTAAAATATAATTCTCTAATATATGTACTCCACGTGATTCATTCGCTAATTTCTTTAAAACTGTTCATACCAAAATCCTAAGTTCGCACGTAAACGAGTATCTTACTCACGGCATGGTAGCATAGCTAATGACCAGCTATGTTAAGTTATTTATGAGGAATGTAGGCTGCTTGTTTCAATTAATTAATTATTTTTTGTTTTATTCTCTTTATCATACACAAAGTCTGAGACACATGTGTAATACACACGTGTCTCAAACTTACATAATTGTAAAGTTTTTTTTCGGTACTTGTAAATAAATCTGCTACTCTGTGAAGGTGTTGAAAATGTATAGAATCTACAGGTAATTGATATTTTGGTTTTGAACAACCCCTATCCATTTTTTCTATTGTTGCCCAAATCTCTTAACTTCATTGTTTATAAAAAAATATCTTAAAAAAAATATAAGTATTTCTACTAGCTATATAATCAACTTTAGTTGGAAAATGGTTTAAATAGCACCATTTTGCACCTTGAAATCTAGTTTTTTCCCGGGGATATGCCTCCCCCCCCTCCTAGCTGTAATAGGGAAAATCGGCGTTTATTTATAAAACGGTATATCCCCCTGCGTCCTTGAGAATTTATGTTGTTGCGCCCCTGAGTGTAAGTTAACTTTTTCCATTAGAAAATTGACATGAGATGATCATTTCACAGAGTGTATAGTTAAGTTTTATCTTATAGTGCGACAGACACTACTCAATATTAACAGATATTGGCGCTTCCTGCACACACAGCTTTGGCATGAGAAAGGATAGGGAACTACATGATGTAGCTCAGTATCTATAACTTGCATATATGCCACCATTGACTTTTCTGTTCATCTAGGTGATGCCTACAGTGGTATACGATCATTTAGGGCGTTTTTTTATACTCAGAAAACTGATAGTAAAATTAGTATGCTCACTATCAAAGACATTAAAAATTATCACCGATAATTATTTTCTAAGTTTTTCTTGTTGTAGCAGCCTTCTGCTCTTAATTATTTTTGCCGTAAAGATGAGATAATTTTATGTCATTCTGGATAAAGCGAGTACTAAAAATTTATGGATAGAAAATTATCAATATAGATGGTTCGCGATAAAGTGAGCACCAGGAACAACGCCATTGGCTAGAACAATGATTAAAACATATTGTTTATTGCGACTTTAGACGTAAACTTTAAGTACAGTACGATCTATAAACTTTGATTATCATTTAGGATGCTTTGTTTAAATTAAAAAGTGGCAGGAAAATACAAATAAACAGAAACGAAAAAAAGTAACTAGGGCTTCAAAAGTGCTCACTTTATTCGAAACGACTTATAGCCGTTACTGCATATAATTCAACATTAACAATAGTCTCCTCACTGCTTGTATGGTTGGCAGCGAAACTGCGCTATACAGCGTGAACCAGAATTCATGTGCCAAACTCCGAAACGGGATTGTTTATGTAAAATAAGGTGGGGTTACACTGTCCAACACTACTGTCTGGTGAATATAAAGGGAGCTAAACAACGTTGAAAACAAAATTTTGAAATACATTTTATTAAAAATACCAGAAAGTGTAAGAGATGGTGCCACCAAAATTGGCATAGAGCTCTAGCAATCGGATCAAATATATATGTGAAAATGTGGTTGACGCAACGTTCCCCTTCACTGCTTATGTAGGGGTTACTCGACCTATTTATGTACGTAACTTTTAATACTAAGCGGTAAAAAATATTAGATACATATCATTGCTTATTGCGCGAAACGAAGGGAAAAGTACCTCTTCTGTTATTTCACACCGGTAAACCGTTTTCGAGAAAATGCGAATCAAAATACAACGGCGGGAGTGTAACCCCGCAGAGGTAGGCAACACGACTATCTGAGCCATGCTAATTGCAGTATTAAATGGTTAAACTGAGTACAGTAGCGAGAGGAACAGCCACATCTGGGTGCACCACGATCTCCACCACATGCACCATATATTCAACCAAGTGTGCTACAGTGTCAACACGTGGGCTGGCATTGTCAACAATCATTAGTTGTGACCTTATTTGCTACCTGACCGCCTCAGCGGAGTCCATCACTTAACGTTCCTGCAGGATGTATTGCCGCAATTGCTGGAAGAATTACCGTTGGCAATTCGCTGCACCACATTTTTCTGCTGCCGTATGCCGCCATCTTAACACCGCGTTTGCAGGTTGCTGGATATGCAGAGGAGGGCCCATCAATTGGCCGGCTCGATCTCCAGACCTGACTCCATTGGAATTTTTTTTTAATGGGGTCATGTCAACTCCCTGATTTACAAGATGTCTGTGACTAGCCAGAAAGATCACGAGGCACGCGTAATAACCGCATTTGATTGTGTACGGGCCATACCAAACATTAATGCACGAGTCCAGGTCAACCTGATCCGCCGTTGCCAGCTGTGTGTCGAAATAGGGGGACGGCAGGTCGAACAGTTATTGTAAATACGAATTGATGTTGATAAATACGTATGTAGTGCGTTCAAATGCATTGCTACTATTTGTGCCCTGTTCCTCGTTCTGTACATGTGACCTCTCTTATCTAACCATTAAAGCAGTGGTTGGTGTCGGCAGTTACCGCTAGCCAGCGTATTTTCTCAAGATTAATTTCCTTCAACTTGTCATTCCACCAATGCTCCAGTTAAACCTCATTTCAACTTCATCAGCTCTCAATAAATTGCTGTTAAGAGGCTTATGTAGCGAATGTAATTTCCCACGTGTGAGGTGCGAAAACTGGTGGGTGTTTAGGCCAACTTTGCTATACGTGACAAACTAATTGGGGCGCAGTAATTTTTTCTAGTATTAACTTTTCTGTGGCAATTTGAGTCGCAACTCTACACTTTTAATTGTAGGTATATACTCAAATACGTCATTATTTCGGCTTACGTAGGTTATTTGCGTGTCTTTTTTCTTAAGAAATAGAGTGGTATAGGCCATTCGGAATAAAGTGAGCACTAAAGATTTAACCTTTGAAAAAAATCACTAGCCGTTACTGCATATAAGTCAACATTAACAACAGTTACATTATTGTTTGTACGGTTGGTAGCGAATAACTGCATGTAGTTCCGTGTATTTTCTTATTTGAATACGGCATTAGTGAAACATCATCAATTGCAAACGACCTCTCTGTATTTAGTATACTTTAAAATATTTATTTAAGTTCTTACGGACATACCTACTAACTGTATAATTTTATTTAATTAGCGGCAGCACAAAGCGACGCAACCGAGTCGATTATCGTTGGCACATGCCGCTAACGCTTCGCGCCACAGAGGTAGCATAACATTTCACCGACAGATGGCACCAGAGTTAGGTTTTCACCGCTTGGAAGCGAATTGCGTCATTCAGTTTGTCCGTTGTGTAATGAATATCGGTTTCTGATAAACACATATAAAAGTATTAGAAGTGACTGTTTATGAATATCATTGCTAAATTATGTGACGTCATTAGTAATGTATTTGAGTATCTGGAAATAGAAACAGCATCCCCCCCCCCCTGTTTCACTTTACGTGCGTCGTCGTCGTTCATTAGAGTATGCTCAACGGAACTTGCAATTCTTGAGTTGCGTGTGTCGTGCGTGTTTTTAGTGGCGGTTTTAAAAGTTCGAATATACTGTGCATGCATTTACGAGATTCGTAACGGTAATAGCGCCGTTAGAGTAGACGCAGAGAAACCAGTGTTTATAACTAAGATTATTAGTGAGTATAGCCTATATTAAGCACCCGTGCATTTAATGAGTACATATTGTAGCTAAAATTTATCGGAGCACTGTAACGTAAATGTAAACATTGTACAAGCCTATGTAAATAAAAGCACATGGCAATGTTAATGTTTACATGCAGCGGAAAGATATAAACTGCCAGGAAATAGTAATTAATCAGGGCTTTTTTGAGTGCTCACTTTATTCCGAATCACCTTTACTTATTTTGCTGACGTTAGAACAAAAGAATGAAGGTTTTATAGTTTCTTTTTGGTACCCCAAAATCATGATTCTAACAAGAACACTGAATGTTTAAACGTTATTCCAAGTGTGGTCATTTAGTAGATGCACGGGTTACGAAAATCTTCAGTAGTTTCGCGTAAATATAAAACGAAACACCTTGGCACCCTACAGCATCGTTCATACAGTACATGTTAGTTGTCATAACGTCACTAAAACTCGCTACTGCAATAAATTCAGCCATTCAATGCTGCCAATTATTACGGCTAAAAAAGCTTTGTAGTGCCTACCTCTGCGGGGTTACACTGCGCCTTTGTATTTTGATTCGCATTTTCTCGAAAACGGTTTATCAGAGTGAATTAACACAGCAGGTACTTTCCCCTTCATTTTGAGCGATAAGCAATGATATGTATCTAATTTATTATTAGTCTACCGCTTAGTACTTAAAAGTTACTTACACAAATAGGTTAAGTAACCCCTACATAAGTAGTGAAGGGGAACGTTGCGTCAACCCCATGTTCACAGATTAATTTGCTCCAATTCTTAGAGCTTTTGGTTGCGCCATCTCTTATACTTTCTAGTATTTTTTAAAAATACTGTATTTCAAAATTTTGATTTCAAAGTCCTGTAGCTCCCTTAACATTCACCACACAATATTGTTGGTCAATATAACCCCCTTTACTTTACATAAACAATCCCGTCCCGGAGTTTGGCACATGAATTCTAGTCCACGCTGTATAGTTACACACATTTTTCTACTTCAAACAACACTTAAAACAAAATCAACCTAAATGCACATAGTTGTATTTTATATAATTAATAAAATGTTATTATCTAACTATACCTACAGGTACCTACCGACTGCACAATTTATCTTACACAGGCAAACATAAAGTGAAATGTCCAGAGAAGTTCGACGATTCCCGTCGTTAGTCGTTACACGCTGAAATATACGAATCGACTGAAAATAGAACTTTAGCAGGGTTTTTTTTAGTGCTCACTTTATCCTGAACCACCTATTATAATGACATTGTACTGAATATGTACATGCTGTGAGGGGTGATAGTACTGGTGATTCTGAACAAAATGTTTCTAATAAACATATGCCCTTTTCTTAACAGTTTAAGAGAAACCTAATGAAAACAACAAGGTACGAGAAATGTGCAGGTGACGGTAAATCACGATATTGTTATCGTATGTTTTGTTTAATTGTGTACATTTCTTCACAAAACATGTTCAAACACTCCACCACCAACTTCAATGCATTTCGCTGCTCTGATAGACAGCTGCTGTGTTGCTGAACTGAGCTCATTAGTACACTGCTTTACTTGAGCACAAGCACGGTAAATACGAGCGAGAAGTTCCTCTCTTGTGTCCACCCTGCGCGTGTAGACTTCGCTTTTAAGCCAACCCCACACACAGTAATCCACTGGGGTAAGATCAGGTGACCTCGGCGGCCAAGCAATGACTCCATGGCGACCGAACCAACGTCCAGGATACGTTTCATTGGGGTACTGTGTCACTGGCCGTACAGAATGTGCAGGAGCTCCGTCTTGCTGAAAGTACAAACGAGCTCTTGTTGCCAAAGGGATATCCTCCAAGTATTCTGGTAACACGTTTTGAAGAAAATCAAGATACCGTACTCCATTAAGACTATTATCTAAAACTACTGGGCCTATGAGTTGGTCATCAATAATACCGCACCACACGTTAACTGAGAAACGTCGTTGAAAATTCCTTTCTACAGTAGGGTGTAGATTTTCGTCTGCCCATACGTGAGAGTTGCGTGTGTTGTTGATTCCGTTACGGGTAAATGTTGACTCATCAGTGAACAGAATACGTGAAATTAATCGATCATTGGCAATGACCCACTGACAGAATTCATGCCAGTGGACATATTCTCCTTCATGCAAATGATGTACACTCTGCCGATGATATGGATACAGACCCTGCTCATGTACTGTGCGTATCACTCTTGTTTGTGGAATATCTCTGAAACGTTTAAGAAAAGGGCATATGTTCTGTAGAAACATATTGTTCAGAATCACCAGTACTATCACCCTTCAAAGCATGCACCTTTCCTTCCGACTCACCCTGTGTGTGTCTATATATATATGTATGTGTGTGTGTGTATTCTATTAGCGGAACATGGACATACGAACCTCCAACTAAGGAAAGTGGTATATGTCACTAATGAGAACAGCGCAGATTTACACACATCGGGTTATGGAAGTTTGAAATTTTAGTTTATGAAAAACTTGTGGATGCTGATGACCATGACGTCGAGCGCCTCTCAAAACCATTCATTAATTTGGTAATGCGCAACGATTGACGCAAAGGCGTGGCGGCCACCTCCCCCACCAAGCCGACTCGGTGTTGGATTTTCGTATGTTGGGATTTTCCATTTCCCTTGCCCCGTCTTTCTGATGTTGCTGTTCTCATCTGTTATCAAGAGCTGAAAATCTCGCTGTCGAGATCTCTTCACCCACTCACATGACACTGTTATGCACGATGAAGCTTAAGCCGGAAGATTCTAGACAACAGCAAAGTAGCAATAAGCTTTAGAGCACATAGGCGCGGTAATATATATATATATATATATATATATATATATATATATATATATATATATATATATATATATATATATATATATATATATATATATATATATTACGTGTTCAAGGCAGAGGTACCAAAGAAAGGAGTACAGGAGAACCACATGGTCGCTCCTAAGCGTCAGGCATGTAACTTATTATCCTTCACTGATCTTTGAATATTGGATATTGTATTAAAAACTGGGACTTTCAACTCACACGGAGAAAAATCATATCTTTAACTGCAGACATATGAAAAACTAAACCATTTTATGGAAATAAATAATTGCGAGAAATTAATCCAAGTAGCTAAAAAAACCGAATAACAAAAGAAAAGACTAAATCCGGTAATAGCCGTTTTCATTATAATATGCATACAATGCCTAAGAAGAAAGAAAGTAAATTTATCCGAAGAAGGTGACACGAAGCCAGATAGACAACTAACAAAACAAGTTGTGAGAATATGGTGACAAAACAGGAAAAGAACGAAAACAAACAAAATAACACAGTGACTAGAACTGACGAATACACAGACGGCCAAGACGAAGATTACATAGACTTAAGTAGCAGATTTCCTCCGACGACAACAGACGTGACGTTTCGGGAAATAATACCCGCTCCCGTCTTCAGGTTCCATGATGTGTGTATGTACCTCTTTTGAATTTTGTGTATGTCATTTCTTTTTAGCCTTCATTTTCCAATTTGGGAACTGAATTCCTTAAAAATTGGCACTCCTACAGGCATAACTATTTAGCAATCAAAACATGTCTGCAATTTTCGACACATTAGATGTTAGTTTTATAACTGGTGGACTGACATATAATTTGACGCTGTTCACCTATGTACACTATTTAGAAAGGTGCAATTTTGCAGGGCAGCCACTTTTGACGACAGCACTACATTGATAAATAAAGTACTGTTTCAGGAGGCACTTACACTATTCAAATACAATTTCGTATTTTAACAGCTTATTATCCAAGCTTCGGATATAATAGATTTTATTATTGTTGTTACACCGTTTTGGAAGATATCACATAAATAAATAATGATAGCACATCGTGAATTAAGATTTTATTTCGTATTTCTGACATAACGTAACTGCTTCAGACAGAATTTTGTATATTGTCAGTTAAAAATTTAAGATTTGAATTTAGAAGACATTGTCGTAGGTTTGAAAAAATTGAATTACATAAATAATGTTTTCGAACAAAAATTTGCTTTATGAAACTTTGTACTGTCCTCTTGAGTACCGGACAGGCGGTCACCTTAACACCACCGCCTATGCCAGAGCCCCTGTGAGTGAAAGGATTGTGATTTACGAGTTAAATTATATTCATGTAGATGCACTTCGCATTCACTACAGGATCATTCCAGCCATTCTCAATTCCCGAAAACTACGAAATTTTCGTATTTTCATGCCCAAAGAAACCCTCGACAAAACACGTACATATTTTCCCCTGTATATATGCAGTAGTATCTTCCATGCCTTACCGAAAAAAAAAGTGGTTTTCGTCCACAAACTATACCACAAAAAGACTGATCACAACCTAACATATTTTAACCTGTAAATCCTTGCTTTCGTCAAAACTTCTAGGCAGGCATCATCCTTAAGCACTGACAAAATCTCTCTTCTCTCCTACTTGCATGAGCTCACCGAACTAAAGTCTCGTCGAAGGGCAACGTTTTAGACGAGTAGCCAAAATGTGTTGATTAATCGGTGTAAATATGCTACCAATTTTACTATACAATGGTGTTTAGTAAATAGCTGGTGAGCCAAGCAGACATTTTTATGTGTCAGTTAACACATGCCGAGATTACATTGTACTTAGACGAGCTAAAAATGGCACCTTATAAACTAAATGTGTTGTGCAAAAATACTTCCATTAACAATGTATAAAAATTTTTAACACACACCAAACACTCGTATATTATATAGACAAAAAGATTGACAGCAAACACCACGACGTTGTGCATAGTCGTATTGTACTCGTAGTCTTAATTATACAATACCACAACTGCTTAGAATAGGCCTATTTTAAAATCCGATGTAACATATCCAGCACAAATTTAAACATGAAAATAGGCCGGCTGTTCGACTAGCGAGTCATGCCTGTCGCCCGTCTGGCATGAAGAATGGATAAGGTGAGGGTGAGATGAGCGTGGGGAAGCGACGGAATGAGTGAGGCTGGGAGAAACGGGAGTACTCCGAGAAAACCCGCCGGCCAACGATAAGGTCTACCACGTTCCCCACGTGCGAAAAATCCGGGACCGAAGACGCCGGTGATCGAACCCAGATCTCCTAGGTGGAGACGAGAGGTCTGACCCCTCGACCACCACTTAAACATACACGATCTAAATTAATTCTCAATAATATTTTCCTTTGTTTGGTAACCGGATTGAAAACTCCATGCATTCTGCTAATCCCTTGATGAAATACTTCCTAAGAGATCATTTTTTACGGTTTTCGTATGGCGAAAGTTGGCCACATCAGCTAACAAAGTTAAAACCCATTAACAAGAATTGGAGATTTGTATTGGTGTCGATGCTTACCAATATTTTACTAGAAATTGTATTATTCCATCTACTGCATTGAGAATGAATTATATCGAAAAAATTCTCACACCACCTAATGTTATTTTAATATTTTAAAATTTATTCATGTAGTATATATCATTTATGATTTAATTTGCTGTAAACACCATTTATTCTAACTATAAAATGTTTTTATTCAAAGGAAAATTTACAAAACCAATTGAAATTACCTTTTAAACAGTTATCGAACCAATCTTCAACCTTTAAAAAATAATAAAAATATTAATTGGCACAACTTGTCAGCATGTAGTGCCAAAATATTTAATGTGACGCATTAGGCAGCCACCAGCAATTCCCAACCAGGCAAAGCAGCATACACAGATACCCATTATTTGTTAGCCAGCAGCTCAGATGAGAACCAAAATATTTTGTTCAAGCAACACTCAAAGATATATATATATCAAGCTTGTTCGCTAAATAGAACCCTAAAGTAATTTAAGTTGTGTAAAATTAATCTGCCAGAGAACATTTGAAACTCAAAATGACTTATATCATCCAGCATAGTGGTTAATTTTTCAAAGCACATTCGTGATGTGAATACTATGATTTTAAGGGCAGTTAACCATGCAGATTAAGTATAACAATTTCCACATTTGTAGATTTAAGATGAAACTAAAAGTTCAGTAACTTTTACATTATGACCATAGTTTCAAAATAATTTAAATACTAACTATAAGAAGAGTATATACGAAAATTATACCAATTCCATGGCGATGGGGGAAATATATACAGGTGATAGAGGAATAAATAATCTCCACAAATTTAATTTTGCTGGAATAGAATATTTTGGACTCAAGTGAAAATAAATTAGAAGTTTAGATGAAAGGAAACAAAAAATAAGAAAATAAAAACTGTAACAGAAAAAAACATTTATTTAATATATGTTTTTTTTACAAAATATACTTTCAATAATATTGAACAATTAGAAAATAAATATGAATCATACTATAATTGGACACAGACAACATCAAAATTCTAACAAAAATCTACTCTCTACCAAGCATACAAAATCTGCAAATGGAATAGTAACAGAATTGTCATCTACATACATGAAAAAAAATACAAACTTTAACAGTAATCGAATGCAATTTTAATTTTAACAATGATTACAGGAGAAATTAAAATCTGTTGATTTACTTTCATTGCTTAATATTTTTAATTTGTCAAAATATGATAACTATTTTATTGTGCAAAAGCAGATATATTAAACCCACATGCTTTAACTGCAATACTGGTTGTATGAATCAGAGAGCGAAAAAAATCCACTTATCAAATAATTTGTAAAGTAGCCAAAACTTTCAAAGTTGTTGGTTTATTGTAAACAAACAAAACCTTCCCAGTAAAATATTAACTTTAAGCTTTGTTTTCACGACTAGATTTGCATTTCTAATAAAAAGATCTACAACCGATAATTAAACTGAATTTACAATTTCCAAACTGGGCTACAACAATTTTCTACGTTAGTTATGTACAGACCTTGGAAATAAAAAAAAATATCCTACAGGGTATAATAATTCTTGCAACAGTACAACAATTAAATACCTACACAAAACAAGGTTAAAAAGATTTTTATTTCATACAAAACAATATTCACATAACAAACAAAAGCACAAATAGACCCACCTACATTTCACAAAATGCAAACAGGAACTTCAATCAAAATGCAACGAAAATAAGCAACAAGCAGATAAAAGCAAAAAATAATAAAATAAAAATGCTTTGTGTAATGCTAACAACACATACAAAGAAACTGGGTACATAAACTTATTAACAGGCCAAGTTGCAATAAATAGTGTAAATTCCAGCAACATAGTATTAATACCAAAAGTTATTAACAGGTTCTAGAAATATTAAGTAGCAGAAATGAAAAAAAAAATCATGCTCAAGGAAGTCAATTTTAGTAAGAAAAGAGTCCCAATGTAGTAAGGAAAAATCTGAGAATCAAATAGCATCATTCCCCTAGCAACTTCTGAAAATACTGGCATTTATGCATAAGACACCAACCTATTAAAATATATTTCTACTATTTAAGACAAATGGAAGCTGTGGATTACATCAAGTTGGCAATAATAAATTTATAAGAACTTTTTAAGAGCAGATTTTGGTTCGATAAAGGTCCTCTATAATTTCGATATCGAGAATAAAATTCTGAAGTCTGTTTAACATTGCTTTTGTATTATGCCCAACATAATATTTTCATTACACACTGAACATGAATTTTTTTTAATACTGGAAGTAATTATACAACACACTCACTTTAACAAGCACTATATCCATAATCTTCCTTTGGGGTTTTGAATCGGCGAAGTTACATGATTAAGCAACTTTCATTAGCTTTCTCACATATAACTTAATTGTAATGACATAAGTTCAGGTCTGTGTTCTTTTTTTTTTTGTTTTTGTTTTTATAAACTACTGTGACTGATTAAAACACACTGAAACCATCATTCAGACACATGAATCTTCAAAATTAAAGCACAAAAACAAACCTACCTTAATACGTTGCATCTGAAAACAGTTATATTGCCCAGACTAAGCATTATGGCACATATAATTCTAATATATGGCACACACTATTGCTTAAGTACTACCATTATAACAACTTCTGCACAAGAAACGTTCAAGAAGACGGCTAGGTAGGTAAGTAAACAGGTGGATACGTTGGTAGGACTTAGCATTTCTTGTATGAATTGATTTGAGGCGGATGCTGTAAAAGGAAAAGTGCAGGGTAGGAATAGACCACGGCATGCAGCGAGAAATTATTCCGGCCGCAATTCATTTCAAGTGATTTCGCAAAACCGAAATCAGTATGACGGGACTGGGAATTGAACCCAAACCTTCCGAATGCGACCTGTTTGAAAGGTAAAATGACTTGGCAAATATAACAAATCTGTTGACCTAAGGTACCAGAATGTTAAAAACTGGACTGTTTAATATAAACAAATAATTACTGTATTTATTCACCTGTTGCTCACGTTCAATGTCTTTACAAGCTACATAGTCACCCGTAATTAAACCCAACAACCGGAAGAATCAACACGGACAGCTAGTTATTCTTCTGTTACGAAAGGAGAAGGTGATCAAGACAAGGTACGAAACAAAACGAATCACATTTAGTCATGCAGATGGAGGAACTTAATATTTTCTTTGCAGTCCATGTCACACGCCAATCATAGGGTACTTGGAATGGCTTAACTTCTAAAATATATCTTGAATTGGCTCTTGGTCAAACAATAAATTCAAAAATAGTTTGATTAACGCTGTACGAAATCACCATGATGAGTCTTGCGCAAACTGAAATCCAGTGCAAACTGCACAGTACATTTGAGGCTAAGCAAACAAGAATGTTCAGGCATAGTAACGTTTTAAAGTTGGCCGCATCAGATCAGCAATTTACAGAAGAGACCACAACAAATGACTGAAAAGAAGTCTTCCATCAGGAGGGGGAAAAGTTCAGTAAAACAACAACGATATCATGGTAATATTGTTAGGGTGTATGTACATTAATAGCAATCCAAAGTTAATGTGCGATGTTGTGGAATGTATAAGCAAGCACAATGAGCTTGTTTTTTTTTTCATCATGACAACTACTGCATGCCACTTGCAATGAAACTGTTGGTTTTTTTCTGCTCAATGAAAACATAACACTAAAACTATCACCCCCTGTAAGCCAAGCAGAATGAGCCGAACAGGACAGTTAAAAAAAAGAGAGAGAAAAACAAACAAAAAATAATAACTGACCGACAAAGGTATTTCCATTCCATGGCTTCGTCTTTTCTTATGTTAACAAGGCTGAAGTTCAACACAAACCAGGCTTGAAAAACAGCTGTACACTCAATGCTAAACAATTAATTACCGTAAGCTAAGCAAAACTGAATAATCGCTACGTTTGTAGACCACCATGCTCTTCTGCCCACTTATCTACGGACTCACAAGAAAAGAGGTCTGAATGGTGATGTATAACACCAAATTCCCAAAGACAAGCTATGAGCACCCAGTAGTCAAATGGTTCGGAACCTAATAGAATTCAAAGGTCCTGACATATTATCCCTTTGTGAAGAACCTGATCGCATGACACCAGATGCGCCCAAGGCACACCAGCACCTTCGTGAAAACTGGCCGAAAGCCTCAGTGGAATCGGGGCCGGAAAATGTCGCGGATTCAGTGACCCGCATGCTAGAATCCATTGTCCTATGCATATTCAAGCCCCGTCTATTTGTTAATTGTCTGTTGTTCCACTGAGTAGCAGCTAGTGGACAAACTGCCACAGCTTGAGTATGCATAGGATAGTGCATTCTAACATGAAGGTCATTGAATACGCGAAAATTTCCGGCCCCTATAGATAACACACGGGCAAGAGGGACAGACTGGTAACGAGTCAATCAACATGCTAGGAAATTACTAAGACTGAACCATGTTTCTGTAAGGTTTGCCGAGACGATTTCCGACTATCGTGATTGAAGTTACACCCTTAGTAAATACATTTTAATTAGAGTACTCGTAAATAATTTTGCTCAATCGTTAAAAATATATATCGCTGGCATTGTACCTGAAAAACGCTACATGGTTTATACAAATTTTGGTAGTTTGAATCACTTGAACTCGGCTGAAGCACGACACATACTGCTCTGTTTCAAGTGCTGACAACAATTAGAGATACGACGCAAATTTTTAACTGAACATGTTTAAAAATCCTGCTGTCCAGAGGCCCTCAATGTAACTTGTGGACAGACAACTTACAGTGCTGCAGCCACAGCTGGTTGGTGGCTGAAGCGCTTTTACACTATGAAAGATAAAAGCTAAACTAGTGCAGACTGCCGATCTTGTACCAAATCTATAACCAGAAATTCTCGAGCAAGATCTGCTGCTAGAACACCGTATTATCTGGCGCAAGGATTTACAAACTGCAGACAACGAATAACTCGTCATCCTACGCTTGTTACGTGACCAACTGTGTATCAATCACGGATATGAAATTAAATCAAAACGAATCTGACATGTCAAACCTTACATATTAACACGTTAAATATATGGAATGGAAATAAACAGTCATAAATTACGACTGCTATAAATCATAATTTTTGGTTAGTTCATGTTTAATTTTCTTACAGAATGTTACTGCAAAGTTAGCACATGAGGTATTGTACAAAACTAATGTTTGCGTCGTATAAATAGTAATTAACTGATCAGTTTTGAGAGCCATCCGTTTATACTTACACAATCGGTAATGAACAACATTCCAAGACTAAACGGACCATTTTTACACATATACCAGGAAACAATTTGTGTATTTGTTAAAGTCAGGTATGCTTTTTTTTGTACACTAAAAATCGAGTCTACTATTTACAAAACAAAGCGTTTTTTGTTGCCACTATTTAATTAGTTCATAATACTGCAAACAACACTGTAACGAGCCAGGTAAGCTCAAGGTCACGCAATACTATGCCCCTGCTTTCGAGCGCTCCCCACCCGCTGGCAGCGGGCGTGCTACTTGTTTTCTTCCCTGGACGACAAGAATGCTGATACACCAGCAGCAAAGACTGTATATTTAAGGCTCCTTTGGACGAAGCCACGTGTAGTGTTGATTATAGCAAGTAATTATTTAAAATAACAGTGTTAGATAGTTATAATAATTAGGATATAAGGAATATTAGGTATTAAGAAAAACATGTAGGACAATTGTCATAATTTAGCTGAATGAAATAAAACAATTATGTAACAAATATGGCAATGGCTGGATGTTACTGGACGTACCCTGTACTCGGCGAATCAACCATTCCTTGTTAGGAGCCAAATGATTAATATTACATGACGCGCCATCTGTTTAATTTTATTTTAAATGTAGTAAATTTTTTAAAATTCTTTATGTCCACTGGTAACTTGTTATAAACGGAAATACATTTATAAGATAAACCAAACTTGCCATATTTAACAGCTGTTTTTTTATATACATGTTTAATTGCACGTAAATATTGTGAAGGTACAATCCTTACATCTGGAGGAACAAGAAACGTTACATGTACATAGGTTTCAAAACTCGCCATGTCCGCACTATAGAAGTGAAGTCATCTCCCGGGTAGCCTACCACGGTAGCCCAAGAATGTACAGAATGCCCAGAAACAACCGCATACTGTGCCAATCCTGGGCTAAATTAGGCACGAAAATGTTAGTGGGAAAATGTTATACGACGGCATTTTACGTGCACGGAGAAAAGTCCCATCTTGCGCTCTACATCCAAATATCATTTACATGAAGTGCACGTATTTGAATGTACACCCTTTATATGCAGGTGAGAACAGTGGTAGTGGTAGTGGTAGTGGTGGTAGTGGTAGTAGTAGTAGTGGTAGTGGTAGTAGTAGTGGTAGTGGTAGTAGTAGTGGTAGTGGTAGTAGTAGTGGTAGTGGTAGTAGTAGTGGTAGTGGTAGTAGTGGTGGTGGTGGTAGTAGTATTAGTAGTAGTATTAGTAGTAGTAGTATTAGTAGTAGTAGTAGTAGTAGTAGTACGAGATAGTCGGACACTAAAGTTTACATACACCCTAAAATAACACTGCAATTAAAAATCAATCACGAAAATAATATGTGTTCACTTTTTGTGACATAAACAGACTTTTTAGGAACTGAAAAAACACACACACACATATATCATATATATAGGTATATACTACATAATTAATAATAGTTCCATATACTGACATCTTGAGCATACAAATGAAAAACCGTTCTGGTACAAAAGTAAATATACACTTTAATATTACACTTTCAGGGACGATTTTATATTTTGTATTTCCACCTTTCGCTTCTATCACAGCTTCCAAACGTCGCGGCATAGACTCCACCAATGTTTATTGTGTCCACAGAAGTAAATTTATTCCACTCTTTCACTAAGGCAGCTTTAAAATCGTCTCTGCTTTCGCATTTGTATTTTTTTATTCTATGCTTTAGTTCTTCCCAAAGATATTCAATTGCGTTGATGTCTGGTGACTGGGGAGGTGAATGCAACTGTTTTGGTACATTGTACAATATCCATTCTTCTACGACAATGGCCGTACGCTTGGAATCATTGTCTTGCTGAAACACCCAGGCTGTTCCTAGTCCCAGTTTATCAGCAGATATTTTTTGAAAATTCTCCTTCAGGATGGTGAGATACTTCCATTTGTCCATAATATCCTCAATATATACTAAATTCCCAACTCATGCTCCAGACATGCAACCCCACACAAGAATATTTCCAGTACCACGCTTTACTATTGGGATAAGATTTTTCTTTTTTAAACTTCCATTCCGTTTTTGCCACACCTATTGCTTTCCATCACACTGGGAGATCTTGAATTTACTCTCATCCGTGAAAATAACTGTATTCCAAAATATGGAATCCTTACTTCGATGAAGAGTTGCAAAGTCTAGGCGCATATGTTCATTTACCATGCTTATGAACGGTTTTTTCCTTGCTGTTCTACTTTGAAACTCATGAATTTTCAGAAATCTTCGTACAGTGATGGGATGAAAAATATTTATACTAGTATTTGCGACGTCTACCGCCAACTCCGTGGCTGTAATTTTGGGATCTACATTCACTTGCTTATGATGTGCCGTCGCTCCCTGTTAGATAATTTTGTTGGTCTTCCACATCTAGCGTTGTTTTCTACACTTCATCGATCATTGTTGTTTCTCATTACGGTCTGGACACTTGCATGGCTCCTTCTCAACATTTTTCCAAATTTTACGCAGTGAAAAGCCCTTTTTACTGATCTCAGTGATATTTTTCCTCACCTCCACTGGTATTTCAGTTCTTTTTGGATCCGTGTTACGCGATCGAATTATGTATTGCAATACACGTGTACTGTATCCAGAAACCGCACCAATTTCACTGTGTTCACTGCAACGTCTCTCCAACAACTGACGAAAGACTCGAAATCGAAGTGTATGTTGACTTCTGTACCGCAGTAAACACTCGCTGTTGCATCTATCACGCTTGTAGTGTGCACGATACTGGTCTGAATACCTCGGATTTTGTTGTTGTGGAACTGGACGCGGACATAGGATTGCACGTTCACCTCTGTGCATTCAGACTTGTACCATATATGCTACACAATGGGGGTGTATGTAGAATTAAGTGTCCGACTGTAAGTAAGATATCTGTGGAGCGCAAAAGGGGATTAACCGCAGTGATATATTAACACACTGTGCCATGTAAAATGCCATCGTACAACTTTTTGCCACCAAGATTTTCGTAACCAATTCAGCCCAGGATTCGCGAGATGTGTTTATTATGCTGTTGTTCCTGGACGCCTTGTACATTTTCATACCACCTGCCAAGGGTGACGGAATATTTATTACCAGAACATTGGAGTCTTTGATCTCCGACTGGTTGTGTGGGGGAACGTTCAGGGAATCGCCCCACGAGAACGAAGGACGATTTTCTCCCTGTTAAGCAGTCCTGAAGTTGCTGGTTCGACGAGCGTGCCTGCGGAGTGGCGAGTGTTGGTGGCGGCGGAGAATTCTGGAAGGCAGCGGTGACGTCGGGGGATGCCTAGTGTTTGTAAATTGGTCGAGAACATTCGGCGTGAAGGCCTGCAGTAAACTGAGCGAGTGTTAGTGTGCGGTCAAGGACCTGTTTACCAGGTGAGGACAGAGTGACTGGACTGAGGATTAGATTAAACAGTAGTACTGTACATAGTAGTGATAAAGATTTCTTGCAGACATTCAGAAGTGTAAATAGTTAAGTGTACACAGTAACAGACAGTATATATGTTAGTGAATTGACTGGTCTCTGTAGCAATAAATGGAGGAAATTAATAGTGGGCATATTATTTTAATTTTAAATTAAAATTACGACGCCCAGCACTTAACGAACTTTATAGTTGTAAAAATGCCTTCAAACACTTTCATAAAATGTAACTATTTAGACTTCAGTATCTATTTCCTGTAAATCTACAAGCAGTTATGAGTTAAGATATATATTTAAAGAAATTTGAATTTAAAAGCCCCCAAGAAACCACAAACTAGCTATATGAAAATTACCGTTACTCTTACAAATAAATACTAAGCACTTGCATGAAACAAAGGGCAGAGAAAAAATTTACTTTTTTAAACTCTAGTTTTAAAAATACTTAGATTTTAAAATATATTTTCGTTAACTAATAAAATATCTGAATTTAATATAATATATTTTGAGAACAATCATGTACTCCTCTGAATAAAATACAACACAATGCCTGGTGGATATAAGAACACCAAACTACAAAGAGAATGCAGAATACAACTAAAAAACTTCATATTTCATCAGAACTAAAACATTTACCAACGGAAATAAACACTTATCACTTAATACTCAAGAAGATTACAACCGTCCGCCATAATTAGTCTTCGCATGAATCATTAAAGGCAAATCATGAAATGGAAATTGCAAGATAAATTTTATACGTATGTACGTTTTCGAAACTTATGTCAAAATAGCCAAATATTAATAATGAAAATAGGAAGATTTATTTTATAGGCATGTACGATTTCTGAATTTCTATCAAAATATTACGTTACCCTAAAAAATTTAGCGCTGATAAAATTTAGTATACACTCGTAGTTATTGGGCAAATTATAGAAAAAACTGTCAAGACACACACATTAAGGGTGTTCCGTGGCAAATTTCATAAATTTTATATTTGCACAGCATAAAGATCGCTTTATAGACGTTACTTGTAACTACATTTTACACTTGTAAATGTTTTTTAACTCTCATAGTTTTCCCATAGCGACATGACTAAGTCAAAATTTGCAAGTTACAGGAATATGGTAACAAACACCAAGTGTCTTACTCGAATGAAATAATTTACACTGGAATTATATATTAAGGGCAATATGCTAAAATATTTAAAAACACAAAATGAGATTCCTTTGTACTTTTTTGAAAATTCTGAAAATGATGACAATTTACTTTGGTGTATGGCAATTAAAAAAATACAAAAGAACTGTTGTGTTTTTAAATAGTTTAGCATATTGCAAATAATATTTAATTTCAGTGTAAATTATTTTATTTGAGTAAGATACTCGGTTTTTGTTATTACCATGTTCCCGTAACTTGCGAAACCTGACTTTGGCATGCTGCTATGGAAAAACTGCGAGAGCTAAAAAATTTTTACTAGTGGAAAATGTAGTCACAATTAATGTCTGTAAAACGAACACTATATCGTGCAAATATAAAATTATGCATTTTTGCCATGTGAACACCCTTAAAATATACTCTCGTTCCAGTCAGAGCTATAATTACTTACAAAGTCTTTGATATTGTTGTGTCCCTCTAAATACCTTGTTTTTTTAATTCTGTAAGAAACGAAAAAGCAAGCTCATTGCTAAATAAGTTAGCAGCAATTCACTACACAGTCACACCTCTACCACCTCATAAAACCTTGGAAAATTATTCCTAACATGATGATGAGAAGGCCAACAATGCAATTAAAGTAGACACACATGACTGAGTCTTGTAGATGCTTCCACAAAGACTGCATAAATGTTAATTAAAGCCAGGCATTTCAACATATAATATCATTTTACTTTATATTAGTGGACTTAAGAAGTCTTGCAAGGCTAACTTTATACATGATCTAAGCATACAATACTGCAAACCGTATTAGGAATACTGTATAAAACTCTGCATGCAGGCGAACCAGCTGCAAAAGGCAGGACAAAACTTAACTTTTGTGGAACAAATAGGATTTTAAGTCTTTCAAAATGGTAACTGTACATGTAACATAGTTAACGGTTAGACACAATTTCACACTAACATGAACCTAAAAAACAAAAACAAACATGACTAAAATTTTAACAGGTAACACTACAAAAACATTCATACAAACACTTAAAAAACATTGATCACCATGAACAAATCACACGATGGCAACGGACGTAGTAACACAGTACATATTTTAATACGTAGTATAGACTAGTTCCAATTGTGTTTAAGCTAGTTGGCAATCCGTAATTTTACAGTTTTCAATTTGTAGACATCTGTGAATACGTTTTCCTCAGAACAATTTTTGTTCAGCGCATAGTTTTTGCAAAATATACCAGATGAAAAAACTTTCAGTGTTTGTGATGTAAAATTAAATTAATGAAAGGATGTTTTAAGGACATTTAACAGAGTCTAGTAAAAAGTTTGAATTTAATTTTCAATCTATGCTCAACAATTTATTTTACAAACAGTTTAGGGCAACTACCCATGCAAATACGGAAAAATGTTTCTATATTCGTAAAATTATTTTCAATTTCAATGTATTCAAAGTCAGATTTTAAAGATTTATTAATGTGGCTATTAGCATACTTATTTAATTTGAGTTAACTCATGTCAGTACTGTTTGTACATCACAAACACAGTTAAACTTTGATAGCATTCACAAATAATGCCTACATGTAGAACAATTTATAGTATAAATTTGAAATAAATTTTTAGTAGCCAACACCCCTTATACAGTTTGCTTGCGTCTATGTGCTACTAGGCCGCATAAATGTCCATCATTCACTGCTGCGAGGTACCGAAAAATGCCTTCGTACACCTCCAGGGTGATCAATATTTCTGTTAATGTGTATATATTCTGATAAATAATAACAATCAGGAACTAACCAGAAACACATGAACTATATCCGACTATATGGCACAACAGCTACGGAAATTTATTTTATTATTCCGAAGCTATATTATGTCAATATAAACAGAAAGTATAACAATGATCATGCTTAATAGTCTTCACACATTTTGCCAGTCAAAATGCATAAAGAAATACTGACTTATTTTTCCTTTTCTAAAGGAAACTTCCTACTTTGTACAAATGTATTATAAACATACTAATTTTTAAAAAAAATTTGCTATTGTATGACATACATCTATATACACAAGATAAAAACTGGCAGTTAAAGTCACTTTAGAAAATGAGTACAAATATTTGTCTGTGAATTCATAAATAGAATCACATAATTTAGAGTCTGTTGGGAAGAAAGTTACATGCAAATATTAATAACATCAATACACAATACCCATTCTCTACTTAATTCCACTCATAATTTTAGTCAATTCTAAAGAAAAACTTCCATACAAAGTAATAACTCTGTGTTTTAGAAGCAGCTTAAGGATGTAGCATAGTTGCAACTTTGAGTTCAAGATACAGCAGAACGGTACGGGTGATCCTAGTACACACATTGGATACATCACCACCTCTATGCGTAAAAACTGCCGTGCTGTCTATTTTCGGTTGTGTATTATCTTACGACTTTTGGCGACAGCAATATTATTTTATGACATAACGCTGAAGACAAAGGAATGCTGCGTGTCTGTCTGGTGATTTAGATATCTCGCAAAGGAAATTTTCCTGCTTAAAATTGCAGCGAAAACACAGATTTTTAACAATTTTTAACTTCACTAAAGAAACATAAAAAACACAGCTACTAGGGGATCATACAACTAGGGCACCAAAACATTCTGAAATGCTACTACACACAGACAAAATTAAAACATATTGCACGAGAGTACAATGAGAGATATACAACTGAAACTGTGCACATTGGCGCCCTTAAGGAGTCCGCCTATATGGCTGTTGAACTGCTTTGCAGAGGGTTAGAAATGAAATTTTGCTTTCGAAACCAATAAGGCTATATGTATTTACGTATGAAAAGAAAACACATTTAAGGATTTAACTTCCATAAGACCACATGCTTTGAAAACATTGCTTTCAAGCATTTCAACATTGCTTGTACAAAAAAATTTATCACAAAAATATACTGCTCAGATTGATACCTTGGTATAAGCGAGGGTTCTACAATGTACAGACCAGTGGTACAACAGAAACACTGCACCCTTGTTTATCGCAATGCACATAGGAACGATGGATCACAAGGTGCGCACGTAAGTGTAGCCCTTATAACTCCTCCACTTCATTGGCCTCTAAACCGCAAAACTACTACAGGCAGGTGGTGTCGAGAGTACACATGTACGTTGGCTTTTTTAGAAACTTTTGTGCCTCTAGTTCAAAATCATGTATAATTTATAGGTACTATCCCAAAAACGTATTTATGACAGAAAACATTTCATAATTACAACACACACAACCAACTAACTAACACAAGCTCAGAAACAAGTATTAAAAAGTATGACACAAAATATATTCACATCATAAATGTTGCCACCACCCGTTAGTCAAACAATATACTGAGGAAAGGCCTATGCTTTTAATGAAACTGGTTTTTACCAAAGTGTTGTACCGAAACTAGCTGACGTCGCCATTCACAAAATTGTGGCACCATGGAATTCATAAGAAAATTTAGTATTGTGAGTTCCAAAGAATTTAAAATTCTTGAGTTGTTTCTGTTTTCAGATAGGGTTAACAATGCTGATGAGCTTGACATTTGCAATAAACTGCCCTACCCAGTGGAGCAACCTGCCGTTCCTTGCCAGCCAGAGGAACGAATAATATGAGAATTGAAATTGACCGAGGACAAGACAGAAAACAAGAACATCCAGAGCGAACCCCCGCACCACTGCAATGTCCGCATTACTTGCCTCGTGAGTATTTGTTCCGAATGATTTCCGCACGTTGTTTTCTCGGGTTGAACCAGCGGAAAACTAGGAACTAGCCACCGTGTACAGACAAGATTAACTATGGTCATTTCCACAAACGTGTGAACATTTCTGACAGCTGCTTAATGTCATTTAAGGGCGCCGCCTACCTGCGTGTAAGAGGCTCAAAAGCGACGGAGCAGTAAGGTCGACCTTGAAGTGTGCATCAAATGCCGCATCGCCTGAACGAGCCAAGCGGTGAACTAGCGTGCAAGCTTCCCGCCGAACGGTTTTTACTATGGGACACTAAGCGGTGATAATATAATTTTATTGGTGAAAAGTCTGTATAGGTCATTCGGGATAAAGTGAGCACTAAAGATTTAACCTTTGAAAAAAATCACTAGCTGTTACTGCATATAAGTCACCATTAGCGAGAGTTACTTTACTGCTTGTATGGTTGGTAGCGATTCGTCGCATGCAGTACCGTGTATTTTCCTATTTGAATACAAGATTATTGAAAGAACATCAGATGAAATCGACCTCTCTGTATTTAATATACTTTATTTAAGATATTATTGACATTTCTACTTACAGTACAATTAGACTCGATTGGCGCCAGGATAATGTGACGCTGTCGTCGACCTCATGTCATCTTACTCGTTACAGCTTGCGCCGCGCTTCAGACAGTTCACAGTTCTTCAGACAGTTCAAAGTTCCACCGACAGGTGGCATCAGAGGTAGGTTCTCGTCGTTTTTTCGCCGGCCCGCCATTTGCATCTTTGTGTGTGTTTGTCCGTCGTGCGTATATACAGATTCAAAAGTATTGGAAATTACTATGAACATCATTGCAAAACTATGTGAAACCATCAGTATTCTGTAAATTACGTTTTACGTTTGCCAGCCTAGAAACAACATACTTTTTATTTCACATATTAAGAAAATACGTTATTTATTGTTTCTGAAGTGCGTCGTCGTTGTTCGTGGCAGTAGAACTGAACGAAACTTGAATTCTTGAATTGCGTGTGTCATGTTTGTTTTTAGTGGCGGTTTTGAGTTACAAATTCAAATAAAATATGCCAGCATTTACAAGATTCGAACGGCAATAGTGCATGTTGTATAAATTAGTCGACGGAGAGAAACCAGCGTTATGAGACATTAACTCGCAGGTATTTATAACTAAGGTTACTTTTTATTATATTTTATATTCAGCCCCGTGCATTTAATGAGTAGATTTTGTAGCTAAAATGTATCGGAGCAGTTTAATGTAGTTGTAAACATTGCACGATGCTATGTAAATAAAAGCACGTGGCAATGTTGATGTTTACATGCAGCAGAAAGATATAAACTGGCAGAAAATAGAAATTAATCAGGGCTTTTTTGAGTGTTCACTTTATTCCGAATCACCTATAACAAAGTTCAGGGCAGGTCGCAATCTGAGTTTCACATACATCCGGTTAGTACATTTTGAAGTACGGCAGTCTGAAAAGACCGTTTTTAGCCATGTTGGAGTGCTTATAGACAGTGTTTTTAATGAGCGTGTCGCCTTAAGGTGCCGGTCTACCAGTGAAAAACAGTCACAGTTTAATTTCGATAATCTGACGTTATGATATGGTAGAGGAGGCTTCTGAGTGACTCCTTCCTAAGCCACTAACTTGTATATTAGCTGACGGTCGCTCCAGGCAAGGCTCAGTCGCGAGATAGCTTCGGAGGGGAAGGGTCACGTTACTCTGCTCCTCAGCCTG
>PNEQ01060672.1:0-14082 GCA_003012365.1 Medauroidea extradentata | reverse complement strand
GAAGTTTGAACAGTTTGTGTATCTCTTAGGTCTTAAGTTAAAATAATTTGTACCCTAGGTTAGCAGCCAGTTGTGTATGTTTGATTGAGAGGGAATGTTAAAGATACAATCAAACGTTTGTGTTAATAGCACTAGTCAGTATTCTTAAGTTGGTATTATTGACAGATTTTGTAGTTAAGAGTAAGAAAAGAAAAAGAGAGAAGAAAGGATGTAATGAGTATGGAAGTAAAGAGGACATGTTGTCTCAGTGATTGTGTCATTTCGTTAAGTAATTCTCGTCTCCAGTGAATAATATTAATAGGAAGCAATGAGCGCCAATCAACAATTTCAGATGCATTTGGTGCTGAAGGAGGATGTAACACCAGTCTTTCACAAGGCCTATCCAGTGCCTTATGCATTGGTGCAGCAAGTGGAAACAACTGAGAGAACCACATAAGCAAGTAAAAATAGTACCAGTGAAACCCAGTGAGTGGGCGAGTTCAATTGTAATGGTGTAAAAGAAATCTGCGGGGTTTCGGATGTGTGTGGATTGTAAGGTGTCTTTGAACAAGTTTTGAAAGTAGATTCATACCCACTGCCAAGGCTAAATGACGTTTTTGCTAAGTTGGCAGGAGGTCAGGTGTTTACAGCGTTGGACCTCAGTAATGCTTATCAGCAGCTAGAGGTTGGGCAGGAATCAAGGAAGTACCTTACGATAAACACACACCTGGAGCTCTTCCAATGGACTCGTCTATTATATGGTGTTGCAAGTGAACCAGCAATCTTTCAATCTGTTATGGACAAGGTCCTGCAAGGGTGGGATGATGTGATGTGTTACATTGATGATGTCTTGATTGTAGGTAAGTCATACGAAGATTGTAAACACAAAGTTGTTCAAGTGTTGGAAAATATTAGTAGTTATAGGATTAATTTGAGTTTGTTGAAGTGTCAGTTCTTTAAAGAATCAGTTGAATACTTAGGACATATTCTTGACAAGGATGGTGTGCACCCAAACCCCCAGAAGGTTGAGGCCATAAAGAAGGCAGCAGTGCCTACGAATGTAGATCAGCTGAAATCATTTTTAGGACTAATACAGTTTTACCATAAATTCCTTCCTATGTTGTCAAGCAAACTAAAACCCCTGTATGATTTGACAAAAGTTAATAAGGTATGGAATTGGACTGAGGAATGCCAATCAGCATTTGAATGGTCCAAACAATCTCTCACGTCTGAAACATTGCTAACGCACTTCGACACAACACTACTAATAGTAGTAGCGTGCGACGCCTCACCATATGGAGTGGGAGCTGTCTTGAGCCACCGAGTGAATGGGGAAGAAAAACTGGTACCTAGCCTTTGCCTCCAGCACGTTATCCAAGGCGGAGCAAAATTACTCCCAAATTGATACAGAGGCCCTGGTAATTGTGTTTGCTGTGAAACAGTTTCACAAATATTTGTATGGCCAGAAATTTACTCTCCTCACGGATCACCAACATTTACGTAGGATTTTGGGACACGATCAGGGGATCCCTACGTTAGCCAATACCATACTACAGCAATGGGCTCTGATATTGGCTGCATATAACTATGTGATAAGAGTACAGAAGAGGGTCATTGATAGCAAACAAAGCTAGAGTTGGCATGTCAGGAGTGATACTTAACTTGGGGTGATCGGGTTGTAATCCCATCTGGATTACAGCACGAAGTTATGAAACTACTTCATGCTGAACACCTAGGCATTGTACGGATGAAAATGTTGGCACGTTTCATGGTACGGTGACCAAATTTAGACAAGGACACTAAACAAACAGTGGAGAGGTGTGGAGCTTGTCAGGGTGTCCTGAATGTAAGAAATGATATTCCAATAGTGACGTGGCTCGACACTACTGAGATTTGGGAGATAATTCGTATTGACTTTCTTGAACATGAAGGAGTAACACTGTTGATTTTGTGTGATCAATTTTCCAAATGGATAGAAGCTTGGATAATGCAGAAAACAGCAGGAGGCTGTGTCACTGAAAGGCTACTATCATGCTTCGCCACTTTTGGAATACCATCAACACTGGTGTCTGACAATGGCCCATTTAGTGTATTGGTTAGACTTAAGACTGTGTTGGCGCCCTGCCAACAGATGACTGTGCTGGTGGACTGTGTGTATGGCGGGAACGCGCAGCGCGGATATTGGTGTGTAGGACACGAAGTTGTGGACGAGGATTCTCAATGGATTGTGAGTGATCGTTACTGACAATACAGGACGATACATTACACTGGCGACGAGGCGGTACGAATTTGACGCGTTTCGGGACAGTACAGACGGGCGCGCGGGATACAACCAGGCCGCTGCACATAACATAACATGTCCGGGTTTCATTCGTTCGGAGAGTATGTCCCTGAATGGTTGCAATATTATTTTGTGGCCAGCAAAGTTACGGACAAGGCCGAACAGAAGGCCATATTTTTCACTGTTTGTGGAGCCGAACTTAACGACTTGGTGGAGTTGTTGCTGTCACAATCAACAAGGGACGTGGACAATATGGGACATCTTGGTTCGGTTATCAAATCACTTCGATTCCAAACCAAGTGAAATCATTGTAACTTTTTTAAGTTTCATAAACGTGACCAGAACGAAGGTGAAAGTATTGCCGAGTACATGGCCGACCTGCGGCGATTGTCAGCACAGTGCAATTTTCAAAATCTCAACCGAATGCTGCACAACAGATTAGTTAGTGGCGTACGCGACAAAACACTGCAACATGCATTGCTGGCTAAAGATAAGCTGACGTTCCAAGTCGCCTTGGACATGGCGACAGCAGCAGAAGCAGCCAGCAGGAATGTCAATAACCTCCAGGGCAAGGTCAGCGGGGTCTCATTGAACGGGCCGTCCAAAGTACTAAATCATGTTCGTGTTACCAAGCATCGACCTCCCCTCAATGCTAAATCAACTGCAGCAGTCGGGACACAAACAGGAGAACCAGGCATCGGAGCTACAACCTTGCTGGTGTTGCAGTGGCTTGCACAGCCCAGATAGCTGTCGGCACCGCAACTCAGTGTGCCATTTCTGCTCCAAGGCTGGACACCTCGAGCGGGCGTGCATAACCAAAAAGAAAAGGAACCGGAACCCTACTGCGCAGCAGACACCACAACCAAATAAGAGCAACACAGCATACAATGTAGCCCACCACAACGGTTCATCGGACGAGGAGGGTGGGTGTTATACAGCCTGTACAACATACAGACAAAAATGCCAGTGAATCACCCTCCCCTTAGACTGACGGTGCAGCTCGACGGCCGCGAGATGGTCATTGAGGTTGACACGGGGGCTGGGTTTTCGATCATCAGCAACGAGACGTTCGAGAAATCCTGGCCACGGAAACAACCGCTCAGGGACTTCAAACTCTTATTGCACACTTGGTCGCAGGAGAAGCTACAAGTGCTCGGAGTGTTGGATGTACAAGTACAGACAAACACTGCACAGGCCACCATGCCCCTGCTGGTGGCAGAGAGTAAGAGACCGAGCTTGCTCGGGCGCAATTGGTTGGAGCCGTTAGGGATTTCAGTGACCGGAATGTATACTGTTCAACAACCAGAGCTAGTAGCAAAAGTAGTGTCACAGTATTCCAGAGCTTCCACTGGCACAGAGCTAGGCCATTATACTGGTCCACAAGTTCATGCACACACTGATCCAGAGGCTGTGTCAGTCTTCCATAAGTACCACACAGTAACATTTGCACTGTGCGAGAGTGTAGAAAAGGAAATTGACAGGCTCGTCGAGCAAGGGGTTTACGAGCCAGTCTCCCACTCTCGTTGGGCCTCTCCCATTTGTGTGGTCCACAAAGCAGACGGGTCAGTGCGCCTCTGCGAGGATTAGTAGTGCACTGAGTGTGAGCAAGGTATGCCAGGACGAGCGTTATCCCTTGCCCACGACTGACGAAGCATTATCTTATATAGCGAGTGGTAAAATATTCACCAAACATGATTTGGCAGATGCTTATCTGCAGGTTGTGGTAGATGACGGAACTGCTAGCTTACTGACTGTAAATACAAGCAAGGGGTTGTTCAGAGTTCAGCGACTTCCCTTCGGAATCCAATGTGCTATGGCTGTGTTTCAAAGATTGATGGGAACACTATTGGCAGGGATACAGGGTGTCACCGTGCTACTAGACGACAGTCTCATCACGGGGCCGAATGAAGAGGTGCACTGGTCATGCATTCATCAGGTCCTCAGTCGCATCGAGGGAGCCAGTCTGCAAATGAAACAATCCAAATGTGCCTACACTGTGCCATCTGTGAAGTTTTTGGGATACAGTGTGGAGAGCATGGGGTTGCATCCGACACAGGAGAAACTGGTGGCGATCTCCAGCACGCCAGTCCCAACATGCAAGATGGGACTCCAATCCTTCTTAGGCATAACTTCTACGAAAGGTTCCTACAGGGCAAGGCCAACATGGCTATACTGTTGCACAGACTCTTGGATCAAGGCAGACCATGGGAGTGGATGCAGACCTATGACCAAGCATTTCGTTCTGCAAAAGACCTTCTATCGGTAGCTGTGTTGGTACTCTGTGACATGACTAACCAGGGGTGTTGACGTGTGACGCCTCCGAGTACGGCCTGGATGCTGTGCTAGCACACATTGACGAGGACGGGAATGAGAAACCAATTGCCTTCGGGTCGCGTACCTTACACAAGCACGAAAAGAACTATGCGCAGATCGATAAAGAGGCTTTAGCCATCATGTTCGTGGACACAAAGTTCCGACAGTACTTGATCGCGCGACCATTTACAATCGTAACTGACCAGCAGCCTCCGTTGCGATTATTTGACCTGGTCAGGCAGATGCCGGACATCATGTCCCCGAGACCACTGTGGTGGAGTTTGACACTGTCCACATTCAACTACAGGGATAGTGTACAAACCAGGTCCCAGCATAGGACACGCCGATGCATTGAGCCGGCTACCGCTCGGTGTTTCAGTAAAAGATGTCCCAGCCGTCGAGAATGTGTTAATGATCGAAGCCCTTCCAGACCCTCCGAATGAAGCAGCAAGAATCGCAAGGCTGACTGATGCCGACCCGGTGCTGGGAGTCGTGAAAGAGTACACACGAGGGGGTTGTCCAAATCACAGAGGGGTGCCAGATGAAATTCACCCTTACTGGTTTAGGAGAGAGGCATTGTCGCTATATGTAGGATGCATTCTTTGGGGCACATGCATGGTCATACCAGCAGCATTGCGGAAGGAATTGGTGCAAGTGCTGCACACATCACATGATAGTGTTGTCAGGTCCAAAGCAGTCGCCCGCAGCTATATGTGGTGGCCAAAGATAGGCGAAGAGATTGAGGAGTTCATGGGGCGATGCCAGCGGTGTCAGCAACTCCGAGCCAACCCACCTAAGGCACAAGGTACCTATTGGGAGCCAGAACCCTACCAGCACAGCAAGTCCCCAGGATGTCCTAGGGATATCCTTTGAGGATATCCGGGTACATGCGATCCTCGGGATGTCCTAGGGATGAATATTTCGGATGTCCGAGAGCTCCAAAAAACCATGTCCCTAGGACGTCCCAAGTACCTCCTCGAAAAGTACATCACATCCCAGGAAGCACCTTGGAAGACGAATTTGGGTCATCCTTAATTCCTCAACTGGGAAGCTCCCATGGAGCTCCTCTGAGGAATTCCTGGGTAGTCCCAACAGGCACTCCCTGGGATGTCCGAGCAGGAGCTCTTTGGGATGTCCGAGCAGGTGCTCCCTGGGATATCCGAGCAGGAGCTCCCACGGACGTAATGGATTTCTAGGCAAGTTCCTAATTTGATCACTAGATAGCTCACGATATTATTTAAATATGCATGAGGTTTGTTACAATTAATATAATAGATAATTCATAACATTTATATATGCCTTAAGAATTTGGTAAATTTATTAATTTCGACACACATATTTTATTATTACTGGTAGACTTTTGGAAGTTGAAGCATTAAAAATTTTTTTATTACAGACGAATTGTTTATTCACAAGATATTAAGAGGCTACATTAACAACTATGTGTATTTGACTGTGTGTTAAATACTAAGTTTACATATCACCAAAACAAATACATTTGTTTTCTTTTGTGTTGAATACTAAAACTTTTACTTTTGCTGCTGGAAGGAGCTGCTAGGGATGTCCTAGGGATGCATTTAATACAGATCCCAAGGAGCTCCTAGGGATGTCCCAGGGATGTGTTCGATACAGGTCCTAGGGAGCTCCTAGGGATGTCCCAGGGATGTGTTTAATACAGGTCCTAGGGAGCTCCTAGGGATGCCCCAGGTTTTATTTAATACAGGTCCCAGGGAGCTCCTAGGGATGTCCTGGGGATGCATTTAATGCAGATCCCAGAGAGCTCCTGAGGATGCCTTGAGGATGTGTTTATTACAGATCCCAGGGAGCTCCTAGGGATGGCCCAGGGATGTGTGTGCTAGACATCCTAGGGATGTCCGTAGGTAGTACTTTTCCATGAAATTTTCCTACATAAAAAGGATTTGAAATGAACTTCCCTATGGCGTCCGAGAGACGACAGTTCCCACATCCTACGGACGTCCTCAGGATGTCTGTGTGCTGGTAGGGAACATCAGCCATGGGAAAGAATTCACATAGATTTCTTCGGGCCTTTCCAAGGTAAAGTTTTCCTGACAGTTGTGGATGCATTTTCAAAATGGTCGGAGGTGAGAGTCGTGCCGTCTGTTTCATCAGCGGTAGTGGTTCGAGAGCTCCTGGACATCTTAAGTGTGCATGGCGTGCCAGAATGCATTGTTTCGGACAATGGGGCAGCTTTCACAATTCGAGAGATGATAACTTTTGCGAGACGGAATGGCATTAGACTCCATCGCTTAACCACTTCCCATCCCTCAAGCAATGGCCAGGTGGAACGCATGGTGTATATGGTGAAAGCGAAGCTGAAAAAGCTGGAAAGTGGCAACTGGTAAACAAGGTTGGCCAGGGTGTTATTTGCACTGTGCACCACACCAAGCACGGGGCCCCGGAAAACACCTGCCGAGATTCTGATGTGACGACCATTGAGGACAGCACTGGCTCAAGATTCACCCTAAAGTAAAGGAGGAGCACAAACACCCTCGTGATGACACAGGATAGAATCACAGCAAGGTGGTTCAATGTGGATGATCCTGTGTGGTTTAGGGGCTACAGGGGCAACGCTAAGTGGGTACCCGGTAAGATCACAAGGATGCAAGGGCATCTTATTTACGTAGTCTGAGACATCACCTCTAACGAGCACAGACACCATGTCGACCAACTTTTGCACAGAGATGTTTGCTGTTCGACCCCAGACCATCAACAGGTCCCAGATGCGATTGTCGGCGGTCTTACTCCTCACCAGGGGAATCATCTAGCGGCACAACCCAGCGAGTCACATGAAATAGCTCAGGAGGACACCTGCAGTTCTCCAAGAGTTCAGTGTGCAGAGCCGGTGCAACATAAAGTGCCCGGAGTGCAGGGTCTAGCAATCACCTGCAGTCACCATCAAGTTCAAGTCAGCACGAGACTGCTTCTATCGGTGATGGCACCTCAAGTCCGTTCAGGGGATTCGAGGAGCATGAAAGTCACCATCAGGAGCTTATGCAGGCTAGGCCAAAGGGCCTTCGCACGTCCACCAGGGTAACACGCCGGCCTCGCAAGTTACAAGAGTACCGTATGTTGTGTAGTGGGACACTGTTTGGTGTAACACATCGAACTTGTACATTTTTGTGTTTAGCAATAGGGAACTTTTTTGGTAGGGAGGGGTGTAGACTATTGGCTAGACTTAAGGTTGTGTTGGCGCCCTGCCGACAGATGACTGTGCTGGTGGATTGTGTGTATGGCGGGATCGCGCAGTGCAGAGATTGGTGTGTAATACACGAAGTTGCGGACGAGGATGCGCGATGGATTGTGACTGATCGTTACTGACGTTACGGGACGATACATTACAGCCCACCCTTCAATTCAGGAGAATTCAATACCTTTTGCAGGGCAAATGGCATCCAGGAGATAAAAAGTCCACCATTCCACCCACTATCTAATGGGTTAGTGGAATGAGCTGTACAAACACTAAAACAAAATTTAAAAAAAACAGGTCCTTGACAACAAGAAAGGTAGAAGTGTTGACATACAACACCGACTGCAAAATTTTCTATTTGTATATAGGAACACTCCATGTACTGTGTATAAATTTGAATATTTTTATGATACAAATTATATGAGCGAATATTTTAACAAATATACCTTTATTAAACCTGGAGACTTGTCCACTGAAAATCAGCATTATTTTAATACTTGGATAATCATAACTTGCATTACATTATAAAATAATTTAAAATATAATTTCCATAAGTAAATAAATATAGGCAGGGTTCTCCTAGTGCAGACTTCTGTTTGGGTGCCGATTGGTATCTGCATGCCCTCAAGAATGATATGGAGCAAGGCCCTAGAATGGAGATGTGAGGGAAAATAAGGGAGATCCCGAGAAAACCCACTGGCCAATGACAATATCTGCCACGTTATAAGTGTCAGGACCAGCCCGCCAGGGTTCGAAAAAGCTAAAATTATTCCAATCGACTACACTGAGTGCACCTCGTAAACTCAAAAAATTGCTGTTGTCACATGATTGCCAGCAACAGATTCGTATTCTTTATGCTGGAACACGGGGCTGCACTTTCATTGCAAAAATTTGTGAGAACAAATTATTTTCGGCATAATTTTGTTCATAAATTATTTTAAAAAAAGGTGAAATGCAGGTCCACAAATGTATTTTTTCTCCAGTTTTTTTTGACCAAGAACTAAAAATTAGTTAACTAGACCCTACTCACGAACCACTCGTTACTAACCTCATCGAAATTATTAATAACAAACATTATTACCAATATAAGAACTATCTTCGCTATACCTATATTGCCCGTTTTATATTATTCTACTTCGGACTGTTCATTAATTACAGGAATAACAACTTATAGCGAATTCCAATTGACTGCTCCGGGTGCGTACCCGCACCCCGAAAACTGAAAATATGCACTAGTCACGTGATTGCCCGCAACGAGTGTGTATTATTTATGCTCCAACAATAGGAACACACCACATTTACAGTGCAAAACATTTGTTACAACAAATTACTTGAAAAACGAAATCCTTTAATCCCAGGTACTTCAAAATGGCCAAAATTCAATCCTACGAAATTTAAGAGTTTCCTTTGTTACTATTTTTCTTTTTGATCAATCGGTAATAGGGAAAATTCATATTTTTATTACATTTTTATTTAAAAGTGCATTTAATTTAATGAACAATGGTACCATACTTTCTTTCATTGTGTCTGTGTAACGTCAGAAAAACTTAAATAAAATGAGCAGTTTGTTTTGTGCGGCAAAAACGTGAACCGCCATATTATTGTCCGTGTGACGTCACGGTACTATACATTTCAATGTACGTAACAGACAAACGACAGCAACATACATTCAAGTCATGAAATTATGTTAAATAAAGTTGTTTATGCAGTATAATCGAGTATGGCTTGAACTCCGAAGATTATAAATATGCATGGTAGTTCGTTTGCACAGAAATAAAATGCAATTCACTAAGAATAAAATCTTAACTTTAGCACCGTCTGATAAGTCAAGGCAGACTGCTTGGTTTAAGCTCCAAAAAGTGACCTAATAGTCTGCTATTAACAACAAAAATACAGTATACATTGACGTGGCCAATACGGATGTGAGAAGGAGGCGGCACTAGCTGGGTATAATCCTAGACACGTGGTTGAAATTAAAGTAATGATTGCCGTGATAGGGTGTCAGTCTGCCGATGATGTTAAAACTAGACCGGGTGGACACGGGACTCTGTACTCCCAGGGTTGGGTCGACGACCATTTGGCTGCCTTCTCACACAAAGGCTGATGCAATACCTACACGTGTGTTATGCTGGTGAGGTGTGTTGAGGACCCCTCCATGCCTCGTAGCACAAACAAATAATCACTGAATTACAGAAATAGAAAAATACATACACTAAAATGGCGACACTAATTTGCACCAGAGAAGGCTGTGCCCTGAAACTTACGTGGCTGTGAAATAAGTTGCACACGTGTTGACGTATTTCACATGAAAATGAGCACTATACATCAAATCTTTTATGGCGCTGAAGCGGGCCTGACCCAAAAGCCGGTCAGAGGCTGATGCGAAATTGTAAAGCAGGCCGAAGTCGCGAAAACAACTTACGTGGTGAATTACGTCCCGGGCGTCATAAGTCGACCGAGATGAGTAGCAATCATGTGAAGAGCAATGGTGCGAAAAAGGTTTCAAAAAAATTTAACTATTGCCGTGACTGTGGTTGATGCAAATGTTGAAGCTACCCCATTACGCGACATGCGTGCACACCCTACGCCTGCTGAGCTCAGACTCCCGAACAATGCGGCGGGCGAGACGTCGGAGCCTCTCGTTTGCGCCAAGTCCGGTGAGATAAATTTTTTTACTATTGAAAATACAATACACTGAGTGTTGATATCAAATTGTATTCCCTCACATTCTGTAATGTGCGGTGATGGTTCTGTAATGTTTTGAGTCTTTTGTTTGGCTTTAGTCATGTTTTGGGGTTGCCAGAGTTTTTGGTGAACTTACTTGTTTGACATAATTTATTATTGGTGAATATACATACACACTGCGACAATACTAATAAGTACTAGAATTAACATATACCCTTCTAAAATATAGTTTGGCGTGTTATTGTCTGCCATGAGGGCCGTGTGGTTCTGTCATGTTGGCACTGGCCACACGCTTGACCTAGGTCAACACACGCGTGGCTGTGTAACGTTCATTAATATTTTTAGGTGCTAGATTCGTGTACACAACACCTTTTACTGAGTTGAGAAAATTCTTGCATGAATTTTAAGGTCACTCGCATGCTCGGCAGTTGTAAAAATGTGCGACCACGTGGTTAAAAAGGGGATCGTCAAACCGCCAATGGCCATCGGTACTAAAATAGCACTTATTAAAATGTCACTTCCTGATTCTTGTCTAGTTCACTCCTTGGCCTGTGGCCCCTACAAACAACTGGGAAGGTACATTGGTGTCTGTAGTGACATCATAGAGGAGGCGACAATGGGTCTAGAACCCAGCGCTAGACGGGTCACGTCAACGTATGTAATGCTGTATTTCGTACAACATGACACAGCATAAAATAGATAAGTACTTTAAGTTAAAAATTGCATTCAATAGCGTGCAGTTTGTGACAAAATCTCTGCAGCTGTAGTGTTTTGGCTGTTCCACTGGCTGTGGAAACGTCATTTGCCAATAGGCGAGTTCAAGGCATCCATGATAGGGCGATAATTCGAGGGGTGGGCGGGGTCTTACGAGTCTCTCGAAACGGTGCGGCAAAAACTGCTACCAGTATGCATCAATAGGAAAATCCGAATGCTCCCAACGGGAATTCCGGTAACTGGAACACATGGCAACTGTCGGGTGCGCACCAGGAGCATTCGGGTGCAGTGATTGGAATATACCATTAGTAATAATTTGCTTATTGTTTACATATAATTGGTCGTCGCCATACTTCACTCGAAGAACCGCACTGTCTTTAGAGTTGGTGCAAAAACACGTGCCTGCGTTGCGCACCGGGCGAGTTCAAGTCACCATTGGAACACGAAACATCACTGCACTCACTCGGCGAGTGCGGGTGAGGTCGTAAACACGTGGCACTCGCTCAGTGCGCACTTAGTTCATTTGGGTGCAGTCATTGGAATACGCCACGAGACTTTTGTGAAAAACTCGTCCATAATCTCGCCGTACATATTCGTCATAGGTACCGGTATGTAAGTCTCAACGTTGGACTGAAAGATAATATGGGGGTTATTGTTTTTTGAACCTCCGATCGGCTGTAATAAAAAATCGGGAATGAATTTACGTGTTGGCGGTGAGGGCAGAGGGGGTTCGAGCGTCGTACTTACGCCCTGGAGGGTGCCGGCTGCTGCTGGTGACGGTCGTGGGTCTACCGCCCGTGTGGCGAGTCCCCTCTGTATCCTCCATGTCGAGATGTATGTTGTTGTGAGGCTGGAAAGCGACTTGTCGGTAGGACCAGCTCCCGAAGGACCATGAAATGGCCGTGGCCAAATAACTTACCCGCATGAATAGGTTTCACCACTGGTTTATTGCGTTATTATTGGCACACTGTATATCGAACGTACGTGCCTTAAGCGGTCCCCACTTCTATAGTCGGTGGGTGGCTAACACAGTAAACGCGGACACTAGTTACGCGATGGTGTAGTTATGTTGAAAAGATATACCCCTGGGCGCATGAGCTTGCAGGGATGGAGGTGGCTCTACTCCTGGACGATGAAATTACTGTTACGTTACTAAGTTCCTGAAAATATTAGAAAAAATCACTATTGCAGCTACATGATACGACAAGATACTGTGATGGTCCAGGAGCCGCATACACGTGGCCGACCTTCTACACGCCCGAGACAAGACTACCGAGCAATGGCGCCCACTCCCGCTAGTAGCGGAGAGCGCCCGCCAAAACTATTCGTGTGGCCGCTTTAAGCATGTTGTGTTGAAGTTGTATACATAAAAAGACACTAAAATTTACATAAGACACAATTGAGCCCTTGGAGATGTTAACATAATTGTGTTTGCTGAAATTGCATAAATAAAGTTACATAGGGAAATTAATTTACTTGTGCCTTCCACTCCGGTTGGCTTGTTAGCTGTCTCTCTAAGTCCGCGCTGGCACTGTTTATTATTCTAACACACGTAGAACACTTTGATATAATACATTAATCACTTTTCTTATTTTAAGTATAAAAAGTTCCCGGGGCGTTGCGTGGTCTTTGTAGTTGTTAGGTTGTCGGTCTGGGCCGCTCTCAGCGGTCCAACGTCGTTGAACAATTTTGAAGCACTTTACGTAATAAATTCGTTTGCCCTCGTTGTGGGTGCTCAATAATTTACTAAAAATATGGAGACTGCCTGTCCATACTTACTTTGCCCTAGCAACCCCCGCACTGTCTGTTTCAGGCAACATTCGTCCCGGCATTTATGCATGTCGTGATCAGCGACAGCGTAATGCTTGTCGTAACGACCAATGTCCCTTGTTTAGCTGGCGTTGGGGTGTGTTGCGGTGGTGTTACTTTGTTGTTTTACTTTAAATATTTGCACTTTATTTTGTGTTTGCTTGCTAACC
The DNA here is from genome assembly GCA_003012365.1 of Medauroidea extradentata. Classification (NCBI taxonomy): domain Eukaryota; kingdom Metazoa; phylum Arthropoda; class Insecta; order Phasmatodea; family Phasmatidae; genus Medauroidea; species Medauroidea extradentata. The sequence goes on along the minus strand of PNEQ01060672.1, from coordinate 923 downwards.
ACGTGGCCGTATTAACCTGAGAGCTCAGTTGGTCCCGTCAGTACTGGCCGCATGCAGGGTGCCTTCCGAATACCATGAGTCGTTGTCGTGAATACTGCCCGTGATGCTGGTGTGTGTTGACGAACGGTGGCGTTGCACGCGTGGGCTGTTGAGCACACGTCAGAATTAGGAAAATATTTTAATTTCAAAAGAAACGTACATCTTTGCACAATTGTTCCACATAATCACAGTGCAGATTGAGGCATTTGTCGTACCGATGCACCAGCTTTCCGATACCCTGTGTAAAGAATGCCTCCTGCCTATTCAGCTTTGTCCCATGAAACCTCTTGTGATTACAGTATGCTTATTAATCGATACTCGTAATCGTACGTGAATCGAAACGTAGGGTTTACTCCCTTCCAACAACCATGTGGAGCGGCCAAACTCACACCTCAAGCTGGTACATCGGTACGACAAATGCCTCAGTTTGCACGGTGATTATGTGGAAAAATAGTGTAGAGATTTAAGTTTCTCTTGACATTAAAATAATTTCCTAATTCTTTCCCATTTTTTAAATACAGCCGATCGGATGTTGAAAAAAATTAACCCTCGTATTTAATATTCGTTACCATCTTAAGCCTAACAAAATTTATTAAAAAAAAAATACAAGGGAATGTTTGTTCCACACTTTACATGCTAATTTAAACATTCACCAATATTGATTAAAATTACCTACGACGATATAATTTGACGTGTGCGCAACCGCCCACACAATTCCAGCGACCGTTCGCGGCCTTCTTATAGCGATACCAGCCAGGATGGCCAGCATCGTCGGTGGCTAGCTGAGCGTAAGGAACGCACCCTAGGGCTACCCCAAGCCAGCCAAGTCAACTGAGCAGGTTACATTAATGCGACATCCGCCCACGTGGTAGCTAACTGACCAA
>PNEQ01060671.1:0-14082 GCA_003012365.1 Medauroidea extradentata | reverse complement strand
TCATGTTTCGGATATGCTGGCTGTCACGTCGGCCGCCCTCGAAGGGTTAAGACGCAGTTGGGACAGGTATCTATGACGTAGGTTCGGCGGTTTTCCCACTATGAGCCACCCGGGCTTTGAGTCATCGGCCAGCCCTCAAGGTGTTACGAAACAGCCGCCGACCACTGGCCTCCAGGAACATGGCACGCAACAATATCATCGCATAGTATAATTGCGTAGAAATTTCAGAACGACAAATGTAAAACAATGTTTGCCACGTTACTGTTTTCCTTAACACGGCTGTTTTTAGTAAATAGTAAATATTAGCTACATACGTACTATAAGGTTATTAACCGAGATCTTGGTGACACCACATGACTAAAAATATATTCTGGAAGGTACGCCATGAGTTTCAAACAACACTACTACATATTTACATCGATAAAAGATAAATAAACGACACCAAACTCTCGTGACCATGTTGGACACACATTTGTTTACCTCTACCACGGTCGTAGAAGTACAGGTCTGGACACTCGCCTATCCAACAATGTATTTTGCTTGACCCCCTTGTTGTTTGGCTGTAGTTCGTCAAGTTACCGAGAATGTCGTACTTTTCGGCGCTCTCTTCCGGGCGGTCGGACTCAAACTCCGTCCACTTTTTTCCATTGTTAAATTTATAAAGTAAATAAAGATTGCTGGAGCCTTTTCTTAACTTTGTGAGCGAAGGAAGTATTTCATAAGTTTATATAAAATACGTTTTGATAAATTGTTTATCTTAGCGGAAAGGAAGTGGGCGGAGTTTAGTCCGACCGCCGTAACATCAGCGCCAATAAAACACAATATTCTCGGTAACTTTGTGAACTACAACCAAACAACAAGGGGATCAATTTTCCAGGCGAGTGTCCACACCTGTTCTTCTACGGCCGTCACCTCTACTGTATATTACCTCTATGATATGTACTCATTAAATGCTCGGGTGTTGAATATATGCTATACTCAGTAGTAATCTTAGTTATAAATACATGCAAGTAAACGTCTTATAACACCAGTTTCTCTGCGTCTACTCTAACGGCGCTATTACCGTAACGATTCTCGTAAATGCATGCACAGTATATTCGAACTTTTAAATAAAAACCGCCACTGAAAACACAAACGACACACGCAACTCAAGAATTCAAATTCCGTTCAGCATACTGCAATGAACGACGACGACACACGTAAAGAGAAACAATAAATAACGTATTTTTTTATTGTGTGAAACAGGGAAAAAATGCTGTTTCTATTTTCAGATACTCAGGCTGGCGATCATAAAACAAAACAACTTACATTACAATTTATTGACTTCACATAATTTAGCAATTATATTCATAAACAGTCACTTCTAATACTTTTGAATGTGTTTACCAGAAACCCAAGCTTTGTTTAGGCGGGTTCATGGGCGGGTTGTACCTTTTACAACTTCTACACCCAAAGTTGTAGTAGGGTGCAGTGGGTGTAGATGACCAGAGACCAAAGGTGTGGGAAGTGCAGAAAGTCCGCCTGAACACCTTGGTGTAGTTGAGTGTGAATTGTTTTGTTTATTTCCTGTGTGACATGGCAGTAAACGTAAATATTGCGAGATACTTTTTAAATGCAGGCAAAGGTGGCTGCAGGTGATAAATCCGTCGACGACAACGAACGTTCTGTTACAGAACATATTTTAGGAAATTTGCACAGTGTTTTGCGTGAATTACAAATTTGAATAAAATTAAATTTTGGTCCTATAACCTTAATGTACCTACAACCTTACTGCAGCTCATTTCATATGTCACATAACATTTAATTCTACTGGAAACTGAATGTCCATTCTAAAATTAATTGTATTAGATTTACGAGTGGATATAATTATATTCATAAAAGTAGTAACATAACCCACAAATCTTATAAAAAAACAGAAATACAAATAGCAATTTTATTTTACACACCTCCCAGATGAAACTGAATACAATTTACTAAACCAACTGAAAATTGAGACGGAAGCGGAACTGTCGGCGGAAAAACTGGACCAGGCGGTAATCCGGGACCAAGCATCGGCAATGGAAGCTGCCCGCTGGAGAGAATGTGTGCCTGACGATGTGTTGAAACTTGGTGCATAGTGGACGGTCACCTGGAGACCTACAAGACGAGACCCGTCAGTCGATGGTGGACGTATGTAACTATATAACATTATGCCTATTACAGCAGCCTGGCAGGCCAGCATGGCATGGACCTGACTCGGAGGAACATTGCCCATTGGTACCTCTGGTCAAGCAACTCGAAGGACGTCCGCAACTACGTCCGGAACTGCAAGCTCAGTAACACCAACAGAAACAACGTCTGCCAATGGAGGCTTTCGAGATGGTAGCCATTGACATCGTGGGCCTTTACCCAAGGACCACTCAAGGGAAGTGTTGTCATCATTGTGACTGACACCTTCTCCCGATGGGTTAAAGCCTATGGAGTCAGCACTGCCAAAGCGAATACAATTGCCAAAATTCTTGCAACAGAGTTTTTTCGAGGTCGGGTTTCCCCAGGGTACTCCTTACAGACAACAGGAGTCATTTCCAGGTCGTCGCTGGAGACAGCTCTGCAGAGGATGGAAAGTGGGACAGTACACTGCAGTGTTCTACCATCCATGTGCAAACACTATGAAGAGGAGGAACTAGGACCTCAACACTCAGTTACGACTCAGAGTGAGAAGGGCCCACACTAATTGGCAGAAACACCTTACCAGGTGCACTGTTTTGTCTGCGCACCCGGGAAATTTCAGCAAAAAGAAAATCCCCAGCCAAAGAGCTACAGGGGAGGGATCTCGATCGCCCAGGTGAATTGGTGTGCCCCCAGCCATTGATCAACATGAAACACCAAGGGACGAAGTGCAAAACACAATTCGTCAGCAGGTACAGGAACACCATGTCTAAACCTGGGTGCCCGCATCGACTCGTCCCTCAACGAAGTTGCTGCCTGGCTATCAGGTTTACTCCAAAGAAAATCCCTGTCAAACCAGCGAAACGGAACCTGCACAGACCTAACAGCTAAATGGAGTGACCCTCACACCAGCTCACACTGTCTGGGACCAGGTACCTTCCTAGTACGAACAACCAAGCGAAGAGTTGCCCAGATTCACAGAAATCAGCTGTGCCTCACCAGTGAAGAAACAGCACCGCCAGCACTGACGGCACCACCACCAGAGCTGGACATCAACAAGCCCAAAGGGGACTGCCAGAGCGGTGAAAGGGAACGACGAGACAGCCCATCGAATGAGTCGACTGCAAGCCTAGTGACCCTGGAGAGCGACGAAGGTGCACGAGAGACTGTGATGCCCCACGAAGCCAACGAAGCGCCAATGCTCACACTCACGGGAATAGAAAACTGTGGCTCGCATGTTGGTCATCAGCCAGCACCAATGAAGGTGAAAGAGCTGGAAGATGGACATATGGAGCCCGGCATCGCCACGTCAAATAGGCATCATGAGATGCCAGAAGGGGATGCCATCACCTGAAGCATAACAACTGGCCAACCTACCCACCACATGGTGGAACAAGACACCTTCATGGATACATCGGCCTATGCGGCAACCGATGTCACCTCGTGTGCGGTGGGCCTGCTAGGCATGCTAAAACGTCGGCAGAGGATGACTTCTGCCCCCGAGCCCCCGCAACAGTAGGCCCTGTTAGGACGTGTGTGCGAGCACCCACTCCTGCAACCACTCCGACATACCACAGGGGACCAGAGGTTGACATCCAGGATTTCTCGGGGAGACCTAGCACAACTAACACCAATGGGATTAGACACTGCACCACACTCCACTCCAGGTGCGCCCTCCTACGCCGAGGGACCCGCCAGAGCTCAGTGGACTGCCACAGAGCAGGGCCGCCATGACAACCCAATCAGTGGTCAGGTTGCCGCCACTACCTCCCTAAGGCAAACAACCTCAGCAGGCACCCTCCATGGGGATGGGTGTTCAAGCACTCCCTCGCATCGCAGTGGCCATCGAACGGCAGGGCCACTAGCCTGCCACCTCACTGGACATCGGATAGCAGACCATTACCCTTGACGACGATGGGGGCGCCCTGACACCTCGACCATAGTGGAGACGATGTCCCCCACGGTGCAGGTGCTGCACAGGCTGCAGCCCCGCCAAGAGGCTATACAAAGATGAGACAACACGCCAGCAGGTTGGTGCACACGCGACTCCAATACAAGCAGCGGCCCAGTCCACGACTAGTCGAGCCCCAAAAAGATGCAGCCAGGTCAAAAGGGCTCCCTGAGGAGGAGGACGTTTGACGCCGTACGACATTACCCTTCCAGCAATTTTTGCCCTCACCTACCACTGCAGTTCCCCAAGGTATGTTACGGCAGACACTCCTGGCTGTCCAGCTACACTGTTGGACATGCGTGACTGCGGCCAGTGATATACCATCCGACAGCCACGAACAGTCTTGTGAGCGCTTACCACCAAGTGTTCTATAATCTTTCAGTAATAATTATTATGTTGCGTTTTCGAATTGTAATGTACAAAATTGAAAAGTCCTTTTCAAACAACCGTAACGGATAGTTTAAGTGTATACCTTTTTATGCCATTCGCAACACAAATTTTCGGCCACAGGGCCTCCAAAAGAACTAGAAACCTACTTAAAGGCTGCTTAATATTATTGGTTTTAGTTTATAAGTTCCTCTTGCAATCATGTGCAATATGTGTTTTTCTCATTCCACCCTCATTTCACTTGGGGGAATTTCAGATTTGGGGTACCCCAGACAGCCCATGCTGCTCGACAGTCTCTCGCAAGTGATCACACAGGACGATCGTGTGTTACATGGCTCGACGGGCTTTCGTTACCAATCACTTTGTGTACCATAGTCTCATCACTCGGAACATTTTAAGCTTTTTTCGCCCACCGAGTATGCCGTCTTCCGGTAAGACTCTCACCCAACCAGATTTAAACTTTATAATTAAAAATGTTATAATTAAAGAGTGGTGTTTCGTACAGCAAGTCAGCCAGTTCGGGGCTCACAACCGCATGCCTGCTTCAAATGATGTACCACCACATCACACTCGTTGTTAATGCATTCGTTTTCAACCGCATCATGTGTGTGTTGAGTACTTCAGGTTAGCGATCTTCATTTGCCTTTGTTCTGCATACACTACAGTTCCATGCTCCAGGGTATTTTGTCTTTCGCGTATTTCTTTGTCTAGCATCTTGTATAATTCATGGGTGTACTGAACCCCCTTAGAGTTCAGTTAACCTCGGTGTTATTTTTGTCATGTGTGATCTTGCAGCATGGATTGGCCTATAATAATTTCCATCGCACATTTTATTATGTCTCGTCACTGGCAGCGGATACAGGGTTAGCCAGTCTGTCGTCCCCGACTCTCCAGATATGAGATTCTCGTGCTGTCCTGAGAGACAACCTCGTAGGCCTGCTGACACAAACCATATTAACCTTCAAAAACACAGCTAATTTTCCCTTCCCTGTAGCACAACGTGCATCATATTTTAGTAAAATTCAACTAAAAACTTAAAAAAAAAAATTCAAAATTTTCAAGTCAGTAATTTAACTGAAGTCAGGGAACTTAAGTATTTTCTTATTTAATAATTTTGGGGTTATTTAATTAATTTGAACACTAAAGATAAAAAATTAATTTTAAAAATTATTGAATACCATTTATTTTAACATGCTATGATATCGGTTTTGGATTTACAATGAATAATTACATTTCATTTGGAACTAGTATTCTTTATTTTATTTTCTGTTGGTATTTGTGTAGTGTGGTAAGTTGCTATATTAGGTGTCAACATCTGTTCCAATCGAGGACTCCATGTGTCACATACTGTATCCTACACACTATTCAATATAACAAAGACAACAACACATACCGAGATAGTTATATGTATACTTACCAGGGTGTAAACCAAACATGGTTGCCATACGAAGGTCCACTATCCTTACCGGTAACACTGCCCGTTTTTTCGAAGGACCAACTGGAATCATGGAAGTTGAAAAATGGAACTACTTTCTGCGCAGCTCCATAGCCGAAGATCGTACGTTACTCATGTAAGGAAATAATTTGATTTTACTGAATTATTACAGAGTAGTCTAGCAGCACGAGGGGCAGGATACAATGCTCTAGATAATTGTGGGAAGGATGTACTACGGGACCATCAAGTAGCCTGGTTGCCCACAACAGATTCTACAAGTACTACTCCTGAAAAATAACCCACAACAGTGAGGCCTATGACACTAGAAGATATTGTGTTAATGATATGGAACCTCACCCTTAATCAAAACCAAATGAGTGCACAATCAGATGCTAACCAGAACCAACTGAGAGCACAATTATACACAAACCAGAACCAACTGCTACCGTATAGTCTCAGCAGAAAAAATTAACGACTATCCAAAATAACTGACTACTGCACAGTCCCAGTTAGTTGGAAATTTAGGTCATCTGGCCGCTGCACAATCCCAGTTAGTTACAAATTTAGGTCAACTGACCACTGCACAATCCCAGCTAGCCGAAAAACTAGAAACCCAGACTAAGCCGTATCACATATGGCCACACGTGATGACCTAAGCCAGTGCAGTGAACATCTCACTAGATACATTGATCAACAGGTAACAACAATTCAGAATCAGTTGGAAGCCTTAGTGGTCATGAACACCTCAAAAATATCGTAGTTGCAGATGACAGTAGAATCTACCAGTAAGGAGGTTGCCATCCAACTTGCCGACAAAGAACATCAAGTTCACATAGTAGAACAACAGGCAAGCTCTAGCAGCACTATTCAAGCTAAACAGATCTTGAAGGAGGTGGACCAACTGCCTGAAAGCTATAATAGGAACATTGACACTAAAATATATTATGTTGCCAAGGTTACAAGCGATACCAAAGCCGACAGCCTTGCTCGAACCACCAAACTAGAGGAGCAGGTCATCAGTCTTCAGATAAGGTTAATGCAGGACAACTGCCACTACACCACCACTATATGTTGTTACAGCAGTTGAGCCTGCGAGTGCTACCGCTCAGTTGCCTATAAACACTAGCTGTACAAACACCATACCAGCGGCAAATTTAGCTCACCGCCCAGTTAAACAGTTGGCTGAGCAAATACCTAAGCTCATAAGGAAACAACACAAATTACCTCAAGTAGCTAGATGAGTATGTATCCTATTTTCCCTGACTGATACCGAAATTCTTAAGTGCCTCAATTTTAGTTAACAGGGTACAGCATATTATTGAAGGGAGGTACAAATGGAAAAGGTCAGTTCCAACATTCTGTTCAGAGATCTTTTCCTTTTAGAATTTTGGAGCTTACATATTCAGGGTCCAATATGCTCCCAACTCGCGCAAGAAGACTATGACCCGAAGAAAGGCAGATCAGTTGAAGAACACTTTAATTACATGTTTGAATGAACCAGGCACTTTACTGCACCAATGAGTTTGGACGAATTTGTTGACTGTGTTATTCCAGCTAACGTTAAGTTACCAGAGGCAAGTCACTGGGTGTAATTTTAGAGATATTGCTGATTTCCGCTACCATCTGTTGAAAGCGGACCAGTTGTAAAGAAACTACAAGGGAAACAGAAGTGGTTCGTCAAGCACACAGTCGACCACCCTTATACCAACCACCAAACTCACCATCTCATAATGTAATGATGCATGATCTATTCGTAGAATAAAATGCCTTCCATATAAGTAATGGTGAAAATGTGAAATAGTCTTGACCATTGCTAGGAGCTCCCTGCGAGTTACACAGTAATTTCTTTCAGGCTTAAGTAAAACCTTGCTTAAATACTCTAATGGTTGCTCTTTCCCATCCTGAATCTGGGACAACACAGCACCAATCCCCACATCACTCGCATCAGTGTCTAAAATGAACTGTCCATCACTACTAGGATAACCTAGGACAGGAAGTGAAACCAAAAATTTCCATAATTTTCTGAATTAGGATTCACAATCGGGGATCCTGAAAAATTTTCTTTTAGTCTCAGTCAACTCATGTAATAGCTTTGCAATTGTGGCGAATCCGTGCACAAAACACCGATAGTAAGCACACAGCCCAAGGATACTTCTTACTTGAAGCCGATCAGTTGGACGTGACCAATCTCTAATTGGTTTCGTCTTCTCTGAATCTGATTCCATCCCTTCAGCCGACACTACATGTCCCAAAAATTTCACTTTCCTTTGGAACAAATTACACTTTTTTGAAACTAGCTTCAAATTAGCTGCTGTTATCCTCTGATGCACTGAATCAAGACATGTCAGGTGTTCATCAAATGTCTTTCCTGTAACCACAATGTCATCTAAATAAACCTGACAAATATCCAAAGGTAGTACTCTTTCCATAAGTCGTTCAAATGTTGCTGTAGCATTCCACAGTCCAAAAGGCATGACCTTGAATTGCCAAATTCCTTTCCCTTGTACAGAAAAGGCAGTCTTCTCTATATCTTTCGGGGCCACTTCACATTGCCAGTAACCGCTTTTCATGTCGACGGTTGAGAACCATTGTAATCTAGCCAGGCTATGCAGAGTGTCATCAATCTGAGGAAGTGGGTATGAGTTTTTCCTGGTCACATTATTCAGCCGCCGATAATCTCATGTAATCTTGTTGCGGCCATCTTTCTTCTTAACCAACACAACTAGAGATGACCAGGGGCTGTTCGATGGTTCTATCACATCCAGATCCTTCATTTCCTCCAGAATGTCTTCAACTACCTCGTGTGAAGCAAGAGGCAGACATCTAGGGGGTGGCTTGATAGGTCAGGCATCTCCTGTATTAATATGGTGACATGCCACAGATGTCCTACCAAGATCATGTGAACCACATGGAAAAGCATTTTTATTCTGTATTAAGAGTTCTGCAACAGCATTCTCTTGTCTCCAGTCCAGGTTTTCCTTTGTCCTCTTCAGGAGTTCTGTAAGTGGTTCTGGCAGAGTATGCTTCACAAGGTCCTCCCTTAAGACCTTAGACTCAGTGGTATTTATCTGGGAAACCGGCTTACACAAGCCAATCGTTGCCCCCTCCTCAAGACGAATTGCCTTGTCAGTCAAGTTCATCATTCTAACAGGGAAATTATTTGATCTTGATGTAACCAAAGTCCTGGCTATAAATACGCATTACCTTATAGAATGTGTCTCTAGGATGCCGGGAATTCTGTCTTTGGTTTTCCACAGACCGCACGTGGTCATGTGGAAATAATCCCTTTCTTTGCGCCAAATCAAACTGAACGTCGTCTGGAAACTGCGCCCAGGTAAATGAAATACAATTATCTTCTCCTTGGCTGAACCATTATGCCAATCCTTGCAAATGTGACATTTCGTCTCACTCGCGAGTAGGACCCTACCGACTGCAGTAAATGCTTACTTACCAACAGCTACCTTTTAAATGTCACATATATGTACTTTGTCAGCTCGACAAGTATATCCAGAAGACGCACCCTACAATGATAATGTATGATACTCTGTTTGGCTAGCATCGCAGTTACACACTTACAATACGGACACAGCGTACGGTACATGTTTATTCATCACTGTCGTGCATACATGTAGCCATAGGCTACAAAACTGTTTCAGTGTCGCAATATGCTACAAAACCCATTCTCTGCTGCTTCGAAAAATTTGTAATTCAAACCACCTATCTTCCTAGCTAGAAAATGTGGCTCGTACAGCAGAGTACTGTTTACATCGTTCAGTGTGTGCAGTGAGCCTGTGTTTATTTGAAAAAAATTGAAGACAGTACTCGCAAATCCAAATTTTTCCTGTATGTTTAGTCAACTGAATGTGTACAGCACAAGCTATGTAGACATAAACGTTAAGGGGATGGTGTTGTTGCGAGACTAAAACTAGGAATTGCTCTCTTCACCTGTTAAGAATAGTATTCAAGTCCACGTCATTCACAACCTGATTATTACTGATGTGCATGTCCACGAGTCTAATCCCAAACACGGTATCTAGAAGTGCGTAAGTGAGCGGTGCTGGTAATAAGCACCAACTTACATTGGCTGGCGAGGCTGCCATGTCGCGCGATGTACCAGCCTCGCTGACATTCTGCACAGACACGCGCTTATCAGGAGAATTCATTTTCATTTTCCCATTTAAAGTTAAAGGTACTGTTGCGAGTCGCGACTGTCTGGCTGGGCGGTATAATACAATACAGTCGCAGCAGCGCTAAAAGACCTCCTTGTGTGCTGCATGGATTGTATTACTCCACGATAATAACCTTCACGTCGATGTAATTGGAGAGCAGTGTAAGTGCATATAGCAGCGGCAGTAACAAAGAGATTCGGCGTACATTGTGTCGCCCATGTGCGGTGGCGATCACCTGCACCCAATATTGGGTAACCGAGGGAGATATCGTGATCTGGAATGTTCCTGTTCCTTCTTTATCTCTCGGGGTGGTGCTTGACTTTGAAGCGACGCCTTTCCAGGAGGTTGGAGAACAGAGAGTTTTTGGCTGGCAGGTGCCTGGTGCAAGCTCAAGTGATAGTGACGAGAAATATTAGGTTGCGACGAGTGTTCGAGGATATGCAACGAGTGAGACCGCCTCATGTAGTAGGAAGAAGGTGTTTCTAGGTCACAAAAGATTCCTCGGTATTCTTTTATGGGGTCCACGATTGTGAGTGACTAGTAACCTTTCCACATACAGAGAACTTGTGTAGATGTATTTTTTTCCTTTACGTAAATAGTAGTTATTTGTTTTGTTTGCCATTTATTGTGATAAATCATTATAATAGGTTGTTTTGTATAGACAGTTGTAAATAAACTAGGCTAGCTTTATTTTCTTTCTTTCATCAAAGACCTCCATCCCCAAATGTACCTAGCCCCAACATGTAACACTGGTGTCAGAAGTGGGATGGAGGCAATTATTTAAAATTTTATTAAATGTTTTATATGATGTTAAAATTAAGTGTAGATGGTTAGATATTTAATCAAACTTGTTAATTTTAATAGGTAGGAAATTTTAGGTTATACGTTTATGTTTACAAGAAAAATGGCTAGTGAGTTAGAGGGTTTGCGAGCACTAATAGAGTGACTAAGTAGCCAAATAAGTGGTGTAAATACCAAAATTGACAGTGTTAATGAAAATGTAGACAAGAAAATAGACAGTGTTAACGAAAATGTAGACAAGAAAATAGACAGTGTTAACGAAAATGTAGACAAGAAAATAGACAATGTTAATGAAAATGTAGGGAATAAAATAGACAGTGTTAACGAAAATGTTGACAAGAAAATAGACAGTGTTGATAGGCAAATTGATAGTGTTAATGAGAATGTTGATAGGAAAATAGACAGTGTCAACAAGAATGTAGATAAAAAGATAGAGGGAATTAGTGAGCTAATGCATACAAAAACAGAGTACGTGGAGAAGAAAATTGAAAGTGTTTCTCAAATGGTGGACCTCAAAATTGACAATGTCAGTGAATTGGTGGACCATAGAATTGACAGTGTTAATGAAAATGTCGAAAAGAAAATTGGAATTGTGAAAGACGACCTGCAGAAAGAGGTGAGTGTCTTAAGGATTGAATGGGAGAAATTTCTACAGCGACAGGCAGGTGGTCAGCCATCGGAGTATCGGGATAGCGGCTTGACGAAGCCAGAGACGAGACATCAGGGTAACGACAGGACGTGCTCTGCGACGTCAGGACCGGCGGTAGGACTACCACAGCACATTAATACAGCTGAGGTTGCCATGCCTGGGGCTGGAAAGGGGGTTACAATCAAGCTTGCCTCTTATGATGGCCAAACCCCATGGCATGAATATCAGCACCAGTATGAGGTTGTGTCAACCCTGAATAGTTGGACAGAAGAGCAATGTGCCTACTACCTGGCTCAGTGTTGAAGGGCCCTGCACTCAGTATACTCCAATCTTTGCCTGATCGACATCGCCTGGAGTATTCTACGCTAGTCTCGGCCCTAGAGCTCACCTCACCACCTAACTTTTTAGACAGTGTGTGGTGGACGTTAATTACCTTTTATACGCTTTACTTAATAGCAATACGGCGTATAAACTAAAATGTGCAAAGAGGGTTTAACACCAGGTTGCCACTCTCTGGACATTGCTAGCCATCAGAACTCAGTAAAGGTCATATCAGGTCATATATTGTGGGAGCGAGCTCAACACGCGCGCGCCCAACTATCGATAACAAATATTGATATAACCATTTGTTAGCTTTCCCCTTAATACAATATTTTACTCACGAATCTATCGATCTGTGCACTCAAAATGTAAATATCACATACGCATTTTTCCGTAGCTAAAAACAAATTAAACGGATTTTCCCACGTTAACAATTTTCGTCCATTTTGCCCAATTCATATTTCGTGATTGAATTTATCTGACTTCTTATCAGTTTTAAAAATAAATAAATTCGCATTAATTAAAATTTATTGTGTTTCAGGCTTATGCGATCGTTCTTCCCCCGGCCTTTTAGGTTAAACTTCGAAGGTAACGATTATTTGCATTGCTATTTTCTACGAGGCGTAATCAGATGTTTATGTGCAAATACCTATAGTACTTTTGCAATTTTGAGATTACGTGGGGTGCAATTTAGCTGTGTTATTGTTCAACATAGACTGACTGCAGAACATGGATACAACTAGACATAAACAAAATGTATGTGGCACGCTTGTATATTCTGAGCCGCTCTGTTCTACAGTTTCTATAATTTCAGGCTACGTTACTTACCTTGTAATCGGTTTTCATTTGTGATATTTCTGTTGTTTTCTTGGTCCTCTCTGTTAATGTCACAGGATTGATGGTCATATTTTGAGTGTCGAGTTTCCTGCAACAAATTGATTGAAACACACCTGTTTTGTGCCACTGTTCAACTTAGGCACGGAAACTGTTGTTTACTTTAATTTTAAAATAAATATTGAGTAGTTCTCAAGGTAGCCACGCAATAGTAATTGTTGTGTGGAACTATGTTCGTTATTATTATTTGCTAGATGGTTTTATGTAAACAAAACAGCAGGAAAGAGGATTCATGTCGTTTACTTTTTAATTTCACGTATAATAACAGTCCTCCGGAATTTTGAAGAATTGTGTACGTAACAACACCACCTTTAACTAATTTTAATCACCATTAAACAAGGATCGATGTTGCATTTGACAGCGCGAGTTATCTGCAACGTTTTCTCACATATGAATAGGAAGGGGCGAATATTATTTTAACTGTCACCCACTGTACCTCTGTGGGGCTGTGTCAAGTTGGGGTGCCGTGAGTCTAGTGTCTAGGGAATATAGCTGTGGTAGTCCAGAAAATTTTCAGCAACTGTGAAGGAAGGCTGTATATTTGCATATTTTTGGTGCAATGAGAAAAAGGTTTTGTTGTATGCACTAAAGTTCTGTTGATATATGGGTAGCACCACGTTTGGTTACATGTACTACATGTAAAACTATTCTGTTAAACATAAATCCTAATCCCAACAGAATATAGTCTATTACAGTTGTTGCAACTAATACTTATACCTATCGTTAGTAAGTTGTTCAGGTACAGTTTCCAACATGTGTAATGAATTTAGACATGAAAATGGCTTATTTTTCGCCATTATATTTCGGAGTGAACATGCAACCGAAATCAGTCATCAAAGTTGTAAACAGCTCTTCCAAACAATGCTTGTAGCCAGGGAGTTTAATTAAGGACACAGTGTTTAAAAAAATAATCAATGGACGATCAAAAATAAATTTTCCAACAAAAACAATTATCTGAAAGGTTTATTTATTTATTTTTTTATAGGAAAATAGGAACATTCAGAAATTTTACAACGTTTCATGTTTAGTTTACAGAATATCTAAAATGTAATAGCACTATTTTCACATTAAAAAAGTCACAAGCGAATAATTTTTTTCTGAAAATTAATTTCTGACGCAGTATTCCTTAGACGCCCGCCTACTGGCCGTGTGTTTGTGTGAGTGAGGCACGGCACGAAGGGCGATGTTGACCAGCTCCTGTGACGCGGTATCACCTCTAGCGCAAGACACTGAAACGGCGTGCAGTGGTATCGTAGAACACTCGCCTGACTGACACTTTCAGTGGTGACCCCATCTTTTTATTGGTGGAAAGTTTTAAGGAAAGTCC
>PNEQ01060670.1:0-14081 GCA_003012365.1 Medauroidea extradentata | reverse complement strand
GTGTCAGTGACTTGTGTGCACGTCTGCAGACTTGCTTCACGGTCAGAGATTGGATGTTTTGACATTCGTGTGTCGTGGGGTTTTACACGCAAATCACAGACGTGTGGTGTTACAGTATCCTTATTGTGATTGGTACAGTCAAATGAGAAACGTCACAGTTCAAAGGCACGCTGCCAATATCTATGAAGCAGAACTGCAGACGTGCACATAAGGCACTGGAACAAAGTGGGGCAAAATTCTTTTCGCGAAAAGTTCATGTCTCTACTTATACACATCGTTGCCGCGTTCTAGCACAACTATTTTTTTCTATTAAACTTATAAACATGTTTCTAATGTGTACATATGCGAAAAGAGCAAATACTTCAAAATATATCGGAAAGGTAGTTTCGGAACATTACGTTAATCAGAACGACCATTTCATAGCCACTAAAAAGGGTAAAAACTAATTTTTTTAAAATATATTATATCTAAACAACTACTCACGGGATGTGTGCGAAACTACGATAGAAAAGTGAATTGGACTTAACTTAAAACTTTCAATCAATTAAAAGGTGGTGTCAGCGCTGAAAGTGTCAGTCAGGCGAGTGATCTAAGATACCACTGCACACTGTTTCAGTGTCTTGCGGTAGAGGCGATATCGCACCAGATGAGCCGGTCAACATCGCCCTTGGCGCCGTGCCTTACTCACACAAACACGCGGCCAGTAGGCGGACACCTTAACTCTCAGCGTATTATTCTACCCACTGAACACAGATGTGTTATCTCAGTAACCTTGTTCTCATTGGCTCAGTCAAATGCGGGACGTCTCAACACAAAGACACGCTGCCAATAACCACGAAGCAAGGCTGTCTGTGAATATACACGTAAGGCATTAAAACAAAGTGGTGCAAAAATATTTTCGCGAAAACTACCGGACCTTAATTATGAATAGAGATGACGGTTTATCGCGGGAAAACTTGACTGTTTGCTGAGTTTCAAAGCACGTTCAGCTTACGAAAAATTACTAGCTTTTGTTTGTACGTAAAGCTGTTGCCCTATTTGACTAAGTCAATAATAATACTGTACGCCTAGAACCACGAATTTTTGCGAAAAGAATTTTGTTTCAGTGTCTCACGTCCACATCGGCAGTTGTGCTTCATGGTTATTGGCAGCGTGTCTTTGTTCAGACACGTCCCTCATTTCACTGCTCCAATCAGGATAAGGTTATTGTTACTCCGTACTTATGTAATTAGCCGAGGCAAGTGAAAGTAAAATCACTCAATCACAGACGATGTAGCAGAGCTGCAGATGTGTACATAACGCGTTGAAACCAAATGTTACAAAAATGTTTTCACCATGTAATCGTGGCCCTATGACTAGGGCCCCCATTTTGTCGCGAAAAGATTTTTGCCCCATTTTGTTTCAGTGACTCACGTGCACATCGGTAGTTCTGTTTCAAGGTTATTGGCAGCGTGTTTTTGTTCAGACACGTTTCTCATTTGACTGCACCAATCAGAATAAGATTATTGTGAGTCTGTACGTCTATAATTTGCCAAGGCAAGTGAGAGTTAAATCATCCAACCACAGACGATGTAGCAGAGCTGCAGGTGTGCACATGACGCATCGAAACCAAGTGTTGCAAAAATCTTTTCGCCATAAAATCGCGGCTCTACCTATGACGCCTGCTATTGGTCTGCAGACAGTTACGTTGTGCCAGACGTATATCACCCAATCTTACACGTCACCAGAAACTACAGTGTTTTCAAGGGTATGTTCGCGATGTGCCTACATCTCAGATAATGAAGTATAAACCTAGCTCAGATAAGTAGACACAGTAGGTTATTGCAGAAGTTTTTTGCACCACTTGATTTCAATGCCTTACATTAAGGTTAATTTTACTACAGGTTAGAAAGACCAATGTAAAAAGTTTGGCACGGGGAAAACTGAGCGCTAGTATCGTTGGTGGGTGCAAACTGACCAATCACAGAGCATTCCTGAAATTTAAGTTAAATAAAGCTGATAATCTAGAACGCGAAATTAGTTTATTTTCACTCTATAATTCACTTAAATGACTTCTGTCATTTCCAAGCCTATTTCAAATTAATTTTACTACAGTTTCGTATTTTTCTGGTCCACATGTGATTGCAGCGAAACTAGCGACAGAAATTTTCCCTTTGCCAAATTCTCCCATGAGAAAACACATTTTATTTCTAACCTGTAGTAGAATTAACCTTACTTGTGTGAACACCTGCAGTTCTACTTCATGGTTATTTTCTGTGATTATTTCTGCAGAGTCGTTTTTCGTTGAAAAGTAGCCAATGAGAGCAAGGTTAACTGCTACACCACACGTCTGTGCTTTGCGGATAGAGCCCCTAGATGCTGGGAGTTCATATACCCAATCACTGACTACGAAGAAGAGCTCCAGGTGAGCACCAAAGGTGTTGAAACAAAGTGGTGCAAAAATCTTTAAGCGAAAACTTCCTGTCCCTACAGACACGGCATACGTACAGCCAACAACAAAATTAATATGAATCACAACCAGTGGTGGTTCGTGGGTTGTTGCCATGGTGGGCACAAGTTGCCGAGAACTGTACACTCGTGTGAACTCACCGTTGTATACCAATGGCCATGAAATATCTACTGGCTAATTATTGTGTTGTGACCAGTCAGTAATACGCGGCACCTACATACCAGGGTGTCAGTGGCTGTAGCGTCAACTGGTACACAACCATATATAGTTCTCTGCAACTTGTGCACTCCATGGCAACAACCCTAGAGCCGCCACTGATCACAACACTTATATCCACAAAGTATTGTTTGAGGTAATGGAAAACCGCAAGAATCCCTAGTGTCACCATACTTTGCAAAACACTGTAGCGGCCTTTGTCTTGTATGATTGGGCCATTAACTAAATAGTTACACATTGGGACGGGAATTTTTCGTGAAAAGATTTTTGCCCTACTTTGTTTCAGTGTCTTACGTGTACACCTGCAGCTAAACTTCACGGCTATTGACAGAGTATTTTTGCAGAGTTATTATTCATTTGACTGTGCCAATCAGTGCACGGGTATCTGCCACACATCACGTCTGTGATTTGCGGGTTTAACCTCCAGACGTTGTATGTTAAGGCATCCAATCACTGACCACAAAACAGAGATGCAGATGCGCACGTAAGGCACTGAAACAAAGTGGTGCAAAAATATTTTCGCGAAATTTCCTATCTCTAGTAATACAGATTTAAAATACTGTGCAGTCTCATTTGATACGGAACTTCACCGCTTGTCGGCTGCCCGAGTCTGTTGATACCAACCAATTGTAGTTTTACCTCCTGCATAATAAGGCAGACTTCCTATTGGCCTGACTGCCGACTAGCAGAGCAGTTACCTTACTCTGATTGCCGATAGGTGTTTCCACCATATTTCTGGCCAGTGTAACTATTTTTCTGGCGTGTGTGAATAGGCGTATTTTGTCGGTTGTATTGGTAGAACGTTTCAGGACCAAAGCATTTTAGCGACTCCGGTAGCAGTATTGTTTGTAAACGCACTGCAAATAGCTTGCTGCCGTTTACAGTTTTTGGCTACCAGAGTATCGAGGTAGGTTTCAAGTTTCGGTTACAGGGAAAGGATGTTGCTCGGTAATTTCCGTTTGTGTATGACGCGTCAATAACGAAACAAGAATATTAGATATGGAGATGTTATATTGGAGCCATACAGTAAAATTTTCGCGCGACAAATCACTGTCGAAATGTACAGTCTTAGAATAAGCAGTATATCGTGTGGAAGAAATCCTGATCGGAAGGGTTTGCCTCCTTGAGGTAACAGCACTGTTCACGTATTCGCTCCTCACCAATAAGCAATGTAATAAGTATTTTCGAATAATTATCATTGGATTGAGTTTTAACAATAGTGTATTGCGATTATTGTTTGAGAACATAAGTAGTAGTATTATAATTTTATGAATAAAGTGTCTGAATTGAAAAACTATAACGTTAGAATAAAGTTTTTTTAGTGGTTTATGTCTTCTAGACAGCATGGTCACTATGGACGTCTTCATAAAACTTTACACAAGGACAGGCTCTGGGAGAGGAATCGGTTATGACCCATGGTAAGTAACAACTCCAGAAATAACCTGAAACGATAACCATAAAAAAAACTGAAATCAGGATGTTCTAAGTTGGGAATAGAAGCCGCGTCCTTCCGAAAACGAGTCCTACAAGTTGTCGTTGAGCCACCTCGCTCCGTAATGATTATTTAGAACATTATTGTATTTTAGTCATTCCCGTTTCTAATATTTTCGTTTAAATAAGGTGATATCACTAAGGTTTTAATGAAATCTATACACACTAAATCTTAATTAGTGAATATTCACTGTTTCACACTGATGGATGGAGCAGTTTCAACAATTTGAATCAGTGTATGTAGTCACATTTTAATTAGTGAATATTCACTGATTTCCTGTAAGAGTGCCAACATCTCACAATTGAATCAGTGAATATTCACAGTGTTTTCGAGTGGTTTTCAAAGAACAATTTTCACTTACTGAGTCAGTGAAAAATGATTGGAAAATCTGTGGACATTCACTAATTAACTTGTGGAATGTTGGCACTCCTTATCGGAATCAGTGAATAGTCACCGATTTCGCAGTGGTTTCTCACTGAATCAATTTGTTGAAACTGCTCCATCCATAGACGTGAATAAGTGAATATTCACTAATTCAGATTTAGAGTGTATGAATGACTATTGACTTTATTAAATATTTGTTGATATAAGTTTACTGTCCAGTAGTTCTTGAAAGATGAAGTAGTCTTATACAAGATGTATTATAATAACATGTCGAATTTAACCCTTAGAATCAACGAGTTCATACACGACTCCCAGCGCCTGTCAAAGTACCAAGCCACAGACAAAACAGTAATACAGACGTGAAATGACGTGGCGGCTTATTTGATACCGGTGAACTTGCCCGCTGATTGGCTGTCCGAAACTGTTGATACCAGCCCCATGTGTGTCTGGCTCCTGTATGTTACAGCACTCCTCGTATTGGCCTGGCTGCCGACTAGCACGGCTACCGCCTATTTCCGCCATGTTGTTGGCCAGGGAAGCCATTTTGCCGGCGTGTGTGACTGAGTTCGCCGCCATACCGGTTATTTCACCTCTGTATTGCTAAATATTCTGTGACCAAGCTGTGTGACCAAGGTGGTTCGGTATAAAGTGAGCACTTTTAAAATCCTAGTTACTTTTTCCTTCCAGATAATATGTGTTATTCTGTTACTTTTTAATGTAAACACAGCTCCCTCAGTAGTCATCAACGTGTATAAATTGTACCATACTACTCAAAAGTTAGGGCCGAGGTGGCTGAATGGTCAGGCCATTCGCCTCCCACCAAGGCGATCCGGCTTCAATTCCCGGCGGGGTCGGACTCCGGATTTTCGCATGTAAGAATCGTGCCGGACGATGCCGTTGGTCGGTGGGTTTTCTCGGGGATCTCCCGTTTCCCCCGCCCCTTCATTCCAGCGCTGCTCCATACTCACCTCACGTCACCTCTCACCAGCGTTAAAGACCTCGATGTTAGGCGCTGACCAAATTCTCTCACTCACTAAGATAACATCTGAAGACCAAATAAACAATTGTTTAATACTATTTTTGTTAAGACGAGGTGTTTCTCAAAAGTGCTTAGTTTGCCGTGAACCACACATAATGACCTCGCTGTTGACCCTACCTTACATATCGATGTACTAGAACACTTTTGTCTTCCGAGGCATAGACGTAGGCAGAGAAGTTTGAGAGGTAGTGGACGCTCTTAGGCGGGCAGCAATCATGCCCTTATAGCGGTGGTAAGGTGCGGTCCTACCTAGTCGCGCGGTCACTGGGTCTAGGTCGTACCCGCATCTCATCTACATCAAACCAACCTACGCTCCGTGCATGCACACACCAGGGTTAAGGTGGGTTCACGCAGTAAGCATACAACATAAGTGTTTTCGGTGAAAATAAAAAATTATATCAACTTTCAGTGCCGTACGTGCACATCTGCAGTTCATTTATTTATTTATGTATATTAACGTCCAAATTCAGCCTTAGGCTGTGTTAAAACTGGTAAGTTTTTATAATTAAAATTACAACTAATGTCATAGTAGTTATTTATATTATACGAATGCGATGGATATAATTACACTATTACAATGAGTGCGAAGATAATACAACTAACACAAGCCTGAAAGTTAGTTAGTTAAAAATATTGCATTATTAATTTCATTCAGTTTTTCATAACCGTGCAACTCTTTCCTATTTTAATTGTCTTATATTAAGATTGGTTCCAAAACAGGCAATACTTAAACCCAACCCTTTGAAGCATGTGCGTTGTACAGAGGCGTCACTTATTAAATTATGTCGATAAATACAAGGTTGCTGGGTCACCACGTGTGTCTGACTTGCTTGTAGAAACCCAAAACACTCAGAGTTAAGAACATCCAATCAGCGACTTCGATGCAGAGCTGCAACTATGCAGTAAGGCAGTGCAACATGTTGGTACAAAATACTTTTCGCCAAAAATCACCGGCTCTTAACATGGGTCGTACTGACAAGTACTGATTTCTCTACATTCTAACACATTGATTTACAACTGCTTAAATTGGTCGTGTGCGCAGAGATGTTGGCACAGGAAATTGTAATATTTCATTTTTATACGGACGCACATGAGCAGAGCGAAGGATTTACTGACTGTCCACCATGTTGGTTTAACCTCCAAAATACACGATAGTAAGAAATTTTAAAGTTAAGAAATATGCTTTCCTATTGTATATAATGTTGTTTACTGAGCAGTTTATTGGGACTTTGTTTCTAAATTTCCAAATATCTACAACTACCGTCCACTTTGAGTATTTTATCCGGCCTTTCGATATATTCTATACATTAAGGAATATTTCAGATTCATGGACAAAAATGTCATTCGCTAAAAATTATAGAAAGACTCCAATCTCAAATTAATTTTGCACAATGTTTCTGGTCGCGCACACGTTTATGTAATACTAACTGTCCCGGCAACGCATGCGATATACATTAAATTTTTGGGGTACTCCGTTCTGCTCCTCTACCCAGTTTTGAACCCCCCCCCCTTTTTTTTACACACACATTTTTTGGCATAAACTTCCGAGGGTGCAAGCACAACTCACAAAAGTTGTATCCCAATCGGATGACTGGTACAGGAACACATAGAACACAAACGAACAAACGTTTATATTTTATATTACCAATTTTTATGACGATATGTGGAAAGGTATATAAGTTGTGGAGCTGCAGTACCATCAAGTGGCGAGCTGGCAAGTTAGAGTAAAATAGATAGATAGCATAAAAATCTTCGCCGTGAAAAAATGCATGCATGTGTCAAGTTTCATGGAGATCGGTCATATGGTGTCGGAGTTTATAGATCTCATGCAAAAATACATACATTAATTCATACACACATACATACACACATACATACTCACATTCATACATACATGCACATAGATATAGGGTAAACCTACACTACTTCGTAAAACTACGGCAACGATAAGAGAAATATGTTAGACATTTTAATTGCGCTCTTATATCATATACATTGGTCACTTATTGCGGAAACTACACATACCTGCTCTGTGTTGGTAACCTAGTGAACTATGTGTACAGGTCCTGCCCAATTCTGCGATGCTCGCTAAGTAGTTTATCACGATATATGGTCAATTCACCGCATGTCAACACCCGTGTATATATAATGGTGAACCAATCCTTACCATTATGATCTTTGAAGGAGTGAGTGAGAGAGTTTTGGTCAACGCTCAACATCGATGTCTTCAGCGCTGGGGAGGGTGACTTGATGTATGGAGCAGCGCCGGAATGAAAGGGCGGGGGGGAGGGAGATCCCCGAGAAAACCCACCGACCAGCGGCGACGTCCCACACGATTCCCACGTGCGAAAAACCGGTGACCGACCCCGCCGGGAATCGAACCCAGATCGCCTTGGTGGGAGGCTAATGATCTGACCATGGACTCCATCTTTGAAGGAGTTATGCCTCATGACTGAATTTAGTTTCTTTGGACATACTCCGTTGCATTGTACCATTTTCTTTTCCAGTTTTCTTCAGAGAAATAACCGTACCGGGTAATTGGTGTAAGTTTTGGAGTTATGCAATGGGAGTGCATAATAACTGGATTTTGTTTTTGGACATGCCCCATTGCGATGTTACACAGCAATGGAGTATGTCCAAAAAACTAAATCTAGTCAACCAAGAGTGTGCGTGCGGCGACACGTTACAGGACACGAGAGAAGGGAGGTAGGCATAGTCCTGCGTGTATTTACCAAGGCCATATACGTCGTTTGCGATAATCAACGTGATAAGAGTTAGCTAGGTTCACTCGGGTCATGCAACAAGTTTGCACGATTACCAGAGTGGGGTGAGGTTATTCCTCTATAGCTTAGTGCTTGAACACAATTGAATATTCCAGCATTTCACTTTACATTTCCGCTACTTCAAAAATGTTGTCAATACACAACGCAAACGTGAAATTACGATATTAAAAAACCATTTGGATAGACCTACTTGCTTTTCAAAAGCGAAGAAATTGGGATATAAATCATTATCTATTGGCATAAAACGTACATCACGTAAATAGTCCGAAAATTATCCCATGGTTATTAAAATATTCACCCTACTTTAAAATGTTTTGCATATGAAAGCAAAACTGGCTATTGACGAAACTAACAGTTCACTTGCGAATACTTCACTAACGCTTTTACGGTGTTTTCAGAAAACGTCCGGATACGTATGTTTCATTGCATAATAAAGCCATACTTAAAAATTAACACTGTTCAAAATAACAAACGTATACATTCATTTGTTCACTACAAACGATCATCTTGAATTTGATTTTCGAAATTCAGTTTATTGAAAACGTAAGCCAAGACTATTTTACATTAGCTTTGCCGAGTCTGTAATAAGCCACGTACTGAAAGCTATCGTAACGGCAAATGTTCAAGTCATATGCTGAAGTTTTAAATTCCGTGACTGTCTTTAGGTTGGTTAACGTTGTTAGTTAGGTAAGGGACAGTTTTCGCCACTAGTTCCTCTGCTGTCGGTTAGAGGTCTACATTATGCAAGCTCTTATGGTAATAACTCCATTCTTCTGAGATGTTCAGCGTTACGCCCGAATTCGTCTCCATAGGCACTAGAACTAAGCTCAACCTTTATCTTTGTAACCTGTAGTAAAACTGACCTTACCAGAGATCCAGAATACAGAAGCAGTAACAGAAGCAACAAACCATCGCTTTTGTCGTACTCGTTTTCTCTTTGGATTGTCATGGTGCCGGAGTTCACGGATGTCTGATTACACTGATGTTTAGAGTCCTGGATATTTCACGGGTTCAACAACCAGCAGGCTGGACTGCACAGTCCTGTGTACACTATGTCCTCAGCTACTTGTCCAATGTCTGCTGCTCCAATGAGTGAGCATTTGAACGTTTGACGAAGTAGCCGGGGGGGGGGGGGTTTCCATGAGTGTTTTTATACATGTCTGCCATTGGTTAGGAGTTCTCAAGGCCACGTTTAATAAACAATGCCTAGGGCCCGATTGTTTTCGCGAAAGATTGTTGC
This sequence comes from Medauroidea extradentata, assembly GCA_003012365.1. Lineage (NCBI taxonomy): Eukaryota > Metazoa > Arthropoda > Insecta > Phasmatodea > Phasmatidae > Medauroidea > Medauroidea extradentata. The sequence continues at coordinate 4,478 of PNEQ01060670.1, read as the reverse complement.
AGCACTTTGTTTCAGTGCCTTACGTGCGCACCTGCATCTCTGCTTTGTGGTCAATGATTGGATGCCTCAACATACAACGTCTGGAGGTTAAACCCGCAAATCACAGACGGGACGTGACGCAGTTATCCGTGTACTGATTGAAGCAGTCAAATTAATAACGACTCTGCACAAAAACATTCTGTCAATAACCATGAAGCATAACTGCAGGTGTGCACGTAAGACACTGAAACAAAGTGGGGCAAAATTCTTTTCGCGAAAACTGTCGGGCCTTAAGGGCCCCGCCTCGTTGCCATAAAATCACACTGCAGCGTGTTTGAAGAAAACGTTTTACACCGAAACTAATACACGTGTGTTCACGCCGTGTCTCTACGAAAAGAACACACACTTCAGACGACTGCCCTTAAGTACTTTCAAGATAACACCCGTATTAGAAATCCCCTTTTAGGGCACGTCAAAATGGGTTAAAACGGGGTTTTCAGGCTGCTATAGCGAAAAATATACTAGCCGAATACATGTAAAACCACTTAAGGGTAGTGCATTGGACTTTAGTAAAGTGATTTCGTAAATAAAACAATAGGGTCACAACTGAAAGTCCCAGAGGAAATTTGTTTTTTCGCGAAGACTGCACGCCTTAAGCGTAGAGGCGACGTACCGTTGTATGGCCCATACGACGTCGCTATTAAAACAATACCTCACTCACACAAACACATGTGCCACAAGGCGGGCCCCTTAACAATGACTCGATCGAATAAGTTTTCAACGTATACATGACTTATAAATCCAACCTCTCCTCAGTAGAATCCGCGAAATTTCCGCGACTCTACTGATGTTTCGCAGTTCCTATTTTGTTACCGGTGAGGAGAATGTCACTATGTATCGTCATACATTTACCATTTCGAAGGATTATATATGTTCGAACCAATTACAGTATTTATGGGAATATAAGCGGTTGTTTAATCCAGTGTCTCAAATCCAACATGGCTTTGTTTGCATGCCTTGTACTCCCCGAGAGCCGGTACAAACCTGGATTCAAGACGAATGCTGACGATATATCCCTATGACACGGCCGTAGAAGAACAGGTCTGGACACTCGCCTGGAAACTTGACCCCCTTGTTGTTTGGCTGCAGTTCACCAAGTTACCGTGAGTATAGTGCGTCTTTGGCGGTGCAATCAGTGCGGACGGGTTCAATCTCCGCCCACTTCCCTCCCACTTTTTCCCAGTGTTTATATTATAAAGATAAACAACTTGTCAAAACGTATTCTTTAACGATTTATGAAATACTTTCTTCGCTCACAATCCTAAAGCATGGCACCAGCAATCTTTATTTACTTTATAATGTAAACACAGGAAAAAAGTGGGCGGAATTCGAGCCCGACCACCCTGATTGCAGCGCCAAAGACGCACAACATTCTCGGTAACTTGGTGAACTGCAGACAAACAACAAGAGGGTCAAGTTTCCAGGCGAGTGTCCAGGCCTGTTCTTCTTCGACCGTGCCCTATGAGTGACTCAACTGAACGGTGCCATATTGCTGCCCATAACATGCAATGTTCTGTACCAAAGTTGTTTGTTGAAAAAAATCGTTACCTCCACCCCCATTAAAGTACACAATTCCCTATCTTCGCCTGCAAAATGTTATCGTTCAATTTAGTCATGTAACAAAAGAGTAGCGTAACAGTCCAGTTCTTTTATAACGTCTTTGAGTACATCAATGATTAAAAACTACTTTACGTCGCTTCTGATAAAGTTAGTTGCACCCTCGAATCGTTACGTTCACCAATTCTAAATATATAATAAGAATACTACCTCATTATAGTGTCTCAAGCACAAGTGGTTACATAAACCAATGACTCAAATTCACGTGGCATTATTTATATTCGTGTACGCCCTCAGAACTTGGACGATAGTAACAATGAAAAAGTTTCCCATGTCGCTTCTGACAGCATTATTTATGCTGTGCCAGAGGTTAACCAAGTTAAAAAGAAAGCACGCAAGCTATTAGCATGGTTCAGTTTCTGGACGCAAGCAGTCTTCACTCGGATCACATTTTGAACGACTCTAGCTCAAGTTTTACTCCCTCCGAGCTGACTGAGAGAATTTTCAATAACGCATATAGTCGGCAACTCCCATCCACATACAACAAACCAATATGGAGTTCAGCTGTCAAATCGTTTTTTCCAGCACTGTGAAATGAATTATTTGTAATTTTACAACACTAAAATTTTCACTAGTAAAAAGTAAAAAAAAAAAAAAAAAAAAATTTAATAGCTCTTATATTTGTAGGAGATATGGTTTGTTTTGTAGACATACACCGTGACAGTTTCTTGCTGTAATAAAATTTGTTTCAGCTTTCATACGTTTTGTATAGTGGCACGTCAAAGTCCAAATTTGCATAAAACTGTTTTATACAAGAAATGAAAACCAACTGACTTATCGAAATGAAACAATTCACACTGAAGAAAAGTGTCACGAGATACGGCAAAATATGTATATAATGCCGCATTGAGTTGTTAGTATTATTATTTTAACAACTGTTGAAAATTGGCAATTTTATGCCAACAGCTTTTTTTAATGTAAAATCTTAAATGTGGTTAAATAAAGTATGCAATACAACAGCTATTTTTAATGTAATGTTATTCGAGTGCACGCTTAACGTTTATCGTATTGTTCTGTTTTGCTCCAGGTGAGGCTTAGCCTTCTATAGATACACTGTAATTTCATTCCACACTTTATATTCGGTAGTGAGAAACCTTCTGGTCTGAACCCTCAGTTAAACAAAAATGAACATTTTCTTATATTCGAGCATAAGTTTACACTTTTAACAAAATGACATATCCCCCCAAGAACTAACAGCGGTTTATTTTGAAGCAAACATATTATCTTCCATGAGGTTTTTAGAAAGTTATTAATTAAAACATGTTTAATTATACTCTGCGGAAGTTAGAGCCTGCCGAACCTACATACTACTTTTTTTTAAATCTCGATGTGGCCTAAATTCCTATTGAATCTTTACGGAAGGTTTGTTTTCAACTCCATGAAAACTACGAACAAATAATTCTTTCATAAAAAAAGACACTCCCAAAAACATAGGCTACTCAGTTACAAACGTTTCCCCATATTTTAATACGTTTCAAAAATGTTCCTCGTCATAATGCAGAAAATTATTTTTGTCCGAAAATGATATAAGAATGGTGACCAAGTCCCATTAAATATAACTGATTGTGTACCAGCTTTGTGTTTTTACCTAACACTTACTATTATGGTAGGACGTTTAAGTTATCTTATCAAACAAAATGTAAAGACACCGCTGTATACCGTACGAGTTCTTTGTATGCTGTTAAGGTATGTTTTCCTTCAATACATTTTCTTGTACTTGAATAAAAGGCACATATTAATGGTATCCCAATTGACTCACAAATAACTAAATATTCTGGGTACTTGGTTATTCACAATTTTTACACAAATATAGTAACGACATCATCTGTAATTTTTACTAACTTCAAACCTATTTTGAACTTTTATAAGAACGCGATACGTATGTACGAAATGACAATGAACTACGTGAGACGTTTACATTGCCCTCTATCTATCGATGACATGTGTCAATTCTACGTGGTTACATGTAGCCCTATGAGTAGAGCTGATCATTTTGGTGAAAAAAATTAAGCAACATTTAGTATGGATGCATAACGTTCTCACCTGCACCTCCTCTTCTTGGCTATTAACAGAGTGACTTTGTGTCGACTGTACAATGAGAATATGGTTACTGCGACACCACACGTCTGTGATTGGTGGGATAGATCCCCAAGACGTACAGAGTTAAAAACACCCAATCACTGGCCATGAAGCAGAGGATGGTATATCGCGAAAATGTTTTGTGCCAACATACCCTTGAAAACGCTGCAGTTAATTACAACACATGTGATCAGGCGATGTACGTCTAACAAACGTAGCTTTCTGCAAACCAATAATATGCATCAAATAATACAACAGCGGGATTCTTATTGGATCAGTCAAATAGGGCAACAGCTTCACATAAAAGCGAAAGCCAGTAATGTTCTGGTAAACTGAACGTGCGTTGAAACCCAGCAAACAGTCAAGTTTTCCCGCGATAAATCATCCTCTCTATGCACAACAGTGGCGTCGCGTGGAGTGTTCCAAGGTGTGTGGAGACCAGCAGTAACTATACACAGCACTGGGTTGTCTGAGGAACCATATGACTTGTATGGTCAGGAACACTCCACAGCCAGTAGCGTACAAGAGGCAAGGTACTTATAATTAGAGCCCCGGAAATTTCGCGGGTTCAACGCCCAGCAGGCTAGACTCCACAGTCCTGTGTGCACTGTCCTCAGCTATACTTGTTCATTGGCTGCTGCTCCAGTGAGTGAGCATTTGAACATTTGACTATGTAGCGCAGGAGTCCGTGAGCGTTTTTACGCATGTCCGCCATTGGTTCGGAGTCCGCAAGGTCACGTTTA